>PVJH01021315.1:0-39231 GCA_004026705.1 Nesogale talazaci
GGGGGGCTCATATCAAGGGCCCAAGTAGAAAGGTAGATGTTGGGAGAACGTTGACAAGGGCAGGCATGTGGGGGTGCTTGGCACAGTATATGTAACTATGTATTGAACTATGTATGGTGAAAAGCGATGTACGAGCCCCCAATAAAATTATATCTATAAGAAAAATATATAGAACATATATAATCAAGGTACATCTATGACAAGATGGTGCTTAGATGGCTACATGAGGAAAATCCTACAATGATTTGGGGGTGGTGGTGGTGGAATCAACATGAAAGAAAAGTCAGGTTCTCTGGAAATTTGGAAAACAACTTAAAACTAAGTGAAAATGGACCTTTACACTCCAGTCTGTGGGTACTAGCAGAATATGGAGCGAGAGGTGCAAAGCTATCCACAAGGGGCCCAACACTCTCTCCCAGACACCACCAGCCCACACATGTCAGTCTCCAGCCGGCAAGCTTTGCCAGTATGCAGCCATCCACCCTTCTCGCAGCATCACACTGATGGTGCCACCTATCACAGTAGCAATGATCCTGAGATGAAGGAAGAACCCAAACAAGTAGTTTTTAAATTATATACATATAATTTGTTCTAGTTTTTATGATTTTCTGATTTCTTTCTTCTTGAATCATTTTATTGGGGACTCATACAGCTCTTATCACAATCCATACATACATACATGGTGTCAAGCACATTTGTACATTTGTTGCCATCATCACTCTCAAACGTTCTCTTTCTACTTGAGCCCTTGGTATCAGCTCCTCATTTTCCCCCTTCCCCATCCTCCCTCCCTCCCCCCCTTTTTTGTTTTTGTTTTTTTGTTTTTTGGGCATCACTGCTCTCTGGTGGTGGGAGTAGGAGGCCCAGCCCCACTGCTAGAATTGAACCTCCATTCCAATGGGCCGCAGTCCCGCGCACAACCACTACGCCACCGGGGCTCAGCCCTCCTTCCCCCTTTATGATTTATAAATTATTATTTTTTCACGTCTTACACTGATAGATATCTCCCTGCACCCACTTTTCTGTTGTTCACCTTCCAGGGAGGGGGGTTATATGTAAATCGTAGTAATCGCTTCCCCCCTTCTCCCCCACCTTTCCCTTGACCTCCTGATATCACTACTCTCATTTTTTCTCATTATTGATACTGAGAGGTCTATCTGTCCTCGATTCCCTGTGTTTCCGCCTTTTTTCTGTACCCGAGTACATGTTCTCATCTAGTCAGATTTATAAGTTAGAATTGCAATCATGATAGGGCCGGAGTCAGGGTGGGGAGGAGCATTAAAGAACTAAAGAGGGCTGAGCCCTGGTGGCATAGTGGTTGTGTGCAGGACTACAGCCCACAAGGTTGGCAGTTTATCTAGCAGCAGCTCTCCAGAAGCAAGGCTGGGTCTCCTACTCCCTCCAGGAGGCAGTGATGCCCATAAAAAAATAAACTAAGGGCTGAGCCCCGGTGGCATAGTGGTTGAGTGCAGGATTGTGGCCCATGGGCTTGGGGGTTCAAATCCAGCAGTGGCTCTCCAGAAGCAAGACTGGGTAGCTCCCACGACCACCAGAGGGCAATGATGCCTCCCCCAAAAAAAACTAAAAAAAAATTTTTTTAAAGAACTAAAGAAAAGTTGTATGTTTCATCAGCCCTATACTGCACCCTGACTGGGTCGTCTTTTCCCTGTGACCTTTCTATAATGGGATGTCCAATTATCTACAGATGGGCTTTGGGTCTCCACTCTCCCCTCCCCCTCATTCACATTGATATGGTTTTTTGTTCTGGGTCTTTGATGCCTGATACCTGATACCATCAACTCCTCATGATCACACAGGCTGGTGTGCCTCCTTCATGTGGACTTTATTGCTCCTCAGCTAGATAGTCACTTTCTTGTCTTCAAGACTTTAAGATTCCAGACGCTATATCTTTTGATAGCTGGCCACCATCCGCCTTCTTTACCACATTTGCTATGCTGCCATTTTAACTTCTCAGGAAGGTGAGCATCACAGAATATAAGATTATTAGAACAAAGTGTTCTCGCATTGAGGGATCCTTATGTAGAGGCCCAGTGTCCATCTGCTACCTTGATGCTGAACATATAAATATATATGTACATATATCTATATCATGATATATAAATATATTTACATAAGTACATGCCTGTATTTAGATCTTTATAAATGCCCTTTGCCTTCTAGTCCTTTCCACTATTTCCTTTCACTTTCCTCTTGTGCCACTATCATGTTTGACTTTCATTTGGGCTTCAGTAATTTCTCTGAAAAAAATAATAATCCAAGAGAATGATGCTCAGGAAGTCCCAATGGATAAAAAATAAGATCAGGAGAGCTACAAAAGAATAGTAACTAGGGCTGAGCCCCGGTGGCGTAGTGGTTGTGCGCGGGACTGCGGCCCACTGGGATGGAGGTTCAATTCCAGCTCCACAGGAGCAAAGGCAGGGCCTCCTACTCCCACCACCTGAGGGCAGTGATGCCCCCACAAAAAAAAAAAAGAATAATAACTAGAACATTTAAAATAATTATTAGCAAAAAATAGAAATCCAAAAAAACAAATACTAAGATAACAAAATTAGACAATTCTTTGAAAGACTAGAGTAGAAGAAATAGAAGGTAGAATTAGTGAATTTGAAGACAAATCTTTCAACTACAACCAGCAAAAGAAACAACAAAAAGAGCAAAGGAGTCTGAAGAAAACCTAAGAATTATGTGGGACACTATCCAAAGGAACAGTTGAAAACTCATTGGATTCTGGAGCAGGGAGAAATAAACAAATGAAATGCACAAGGAATCCTTGAAGAAAATTTCCCTTAGAACATGAAAGATCTGAAAATAACTATTTAAGAAGCTGAAAGGACCCCAAAAATGATAGCCCCCAAAAGAAAAACATCATGTCATATCATAGTCAAACTTGCCAATATGAAGGACTAGGAGAGAATCCTGAGACCAGCTAGGGTAGGGGGAAAAAAGAAAACAAGAAAAACAAACAGAAAAATGAGTAAGAATAGCCTTCGACTTTTCAGCAGAAAACATGCAGGCAAGAAAACAATGGAATGACATATATAAAAACTTGAAAGAAAAAAAAAACAAAAACTGTTATCTTAGATTCAGCAGAATTATTCATAAAAGGCGAAGGGAAAATAAGGGTATTTCCAGAGACAGGGAAATGAAAGGAACTAGTTAAAGAACAAGATCAGTATTGCAAAAAGTACTTAGGGGAATGAATATGTTAGAGAATTAACAACAGCAACAAATCTGAGATCAACAAACAAGCCACTATGACCCAGAAATCAATACACTTAAAGCAATACTCAAAATAAAACAAAATTATAAGACCAAAAAATAACCAGAGTTATCAATCTGCAAGGAAGACAGATACAAAGAAAATGGAAGGAAACTGTGGATACAAAACATTTTCATGTAAATAAAAAGATAATATATTCTTGTAAATATGGGAAGAAAATAACAAATAACAGGACAACCTCAAAGAGGCTGGAAAAATGCATCAAAATAGAAGAGAAGGAAATTACAAAAAAACAGTAAAAGAGAAGCATGGGTAATAAAAAAAAAAGACAGTAAAACAATACCAAAACAGTAGTACATTACTAAAAAATACTGTATTCCAACAAATTTTGAAAACCTAAGTGAAAGGAACAAATGTCTAGAAATGTACTAGCTACTGAATTTAATACAGACTTGTAGAGTAAACCTCAGTGGCCTCATAGAAAAGGAAGAAATAGATTAGGTCATCAAGAAATTTTTTAAAAAATTCAGTGCAATGGTACTTCATCAGGGAATTCTGCCAAGCATTCCAAAAATTGTTGATACCAATTCTACACAAACTAATTTAGAATGCAGAAAGAGACAACAAGATCCTGAAATCATTTCGTGAAGCAAGTATAGTCCTGATACTCAAACCAAGCAAAATCACTATGAATATCAAAAACCATCAACCAATATCCCATATATATATATATACATATATACATATATATATCCTGGCGAATAGGACCCAACTATATATAAAAAAATAATACATCATTATCAAGTGGTATCTATTACAGGTATTCAAGGATGATTCAACATCAGAAAAATAATCAATGCAATCCATCATATAAACAAAACAGAAGAAGCACTTGTTCATATCAGTTAACAGCGAAAAGACAGCTGACAATATCCAACACCCATTCTTGATTTAAAAATACATTTACTGTTTTTTAACTCAAAAAACATTAATTTATCATTTTGGACTTATAAGATTGCTTGATTTGATTTGGGAGCTGTCACACTGGCCCCCAGAGGAGGAGATCCAGCTTATCAGGAAGGTTGTTTACTTCTCGGCCAACTGGAACTGAATTCACCTCCTGGACTAGAACTGTCTACTTATCTTCTGCCACACGGCACCCGTCTGACTCAGGTTAGAAACAGTAGATCAACTGAAGAAATAGCCGTGACCTTGAGCTATGGAATGAATGTGACTACACTTCAGCATACCCACTCACTGGAAAAGTGGAGTATTGCTGGCAAGGTGCTCAGCATAGTGGGCCTTGAGCGGCAATGAGTCCAACAATGCCTTTCAGCCCTGAAGACACTGCTGGCACACAGTCGCAAAGTCAGTTATTCCCATAAAAGGGGTCTTCAATAAAAAGCTGTGTTTAGGGCTGAGCCCCGGTGGCGTAGTGGTTGTGCGCGGGACTGCAGCCCACTGGGACGGAGGTTCGATTCCAGCAGTGTTGCTGGGCCTCCTACTTCCACCACCAGAGAGCAGTGATGCCCAAAAAAAAAAAAAGACAAAGACAAAAAGCTGTGTTTGTGGGTCAAGCTTAAAAAAAAAATACATTCAGGAAAATAGGAATAGCAGGGAAAATTCTTAACACAATAAAGGCCATATATGAAAAACCAATGGTCAGCAGCTCGCTCAATAGGTAGAAACTGAAAGCATTCTCCTTGTAAAGAGAGACCAAATCCTCCCACTCTTATTCAACATTGTACTGGAAGTCCTAACCAGAGCTTTTAGACAACAAAAATAAATAAGATGTAGCCAAATGGATAAAGAAGTGAAACTCTACTTGCAGCTGATACTTTTTTTTTGGGGGGGGGCATCACTGACCTCTGGTGGTGGGAGTAGGAGATCCAGCCTTTGCTCCTGTGGAGCTGGAATTGAACCTCCATCCCAGTGGGCCGCAGTCCCGTGCACAACGACTACGCCACCGGGCCTCAGCCCGATACGTTTTTTATATATAGAAAACCCTGAAGACTCAGCAAAAATATTTTTGGGAATAATCAAAAGATTTGGCAACATGGCAGGATAGGAAAATCAGATTTCTTCATAGTAACAAAGAGAGTTCTGAGAAGGAAATCAAGAAAACAGTAATATTTACAATAGCCACACAAAAGATGAAGTACGTAAAAACAAACCTAACCAGAGAAGCCAAACACTTATACCAAAAAAAATAACTACAGAACACTACTATAAGAAACCATTTGGACTGAGCCCCAGTGGCGTAGTGGTTGTGCACGGGACTGCGGCCCACTGGGATGGAGGTTCAATTTCCGCTCACAGGAGGCTGGGCCTCCTACTCCCACCACCAGGGCAGTGATGCCTACAAAAAAAACCATTTGTTCAAGCAGCCTGATAATGATACAACGATAGATACCTAGACCTATGGAACAGAAAGAAAACCTAACATAAGTCCATCCACCTACAGACAACTGATCTTTGACAAAGGGCCAAAAAATATTAAAAGGGAATGAAATTTGTATCTCCATTTACAAAAGAATAAAACAGTTCTCATACCTCACCCTATATACAAAAATGAACTCAAAATAGCTAAAAGAGCTACATTTAAATGCCAGAGCTATAAAGACCATCAATGAGAAAATCGAGATACATTTGAGGACCATACCACAGGGCATTGACACACCATAAGGTATAACAAAGGAAGTACACACAGTAGAAGACAAAATAGCTAACTGGAACCTTCTAAAAATAAGACACGTGTGCATCAAAAGACTTCATCAAAAGTACAAAAGGAGAACTCACAACTGAGAAAAATATTTAGGCGACAATGTATCAGGCAAGCCACTAATCTCTAAAATCTCTAGAAAACGGAAACACATCAAGAAGAAAAAGATAAATAACCCAATTTAAAATAGGCAAAGGGGGCTGAGCCCTGGTGGCGTAGTTGTGCGCGGGACTGCGGCCCACTGGGATGAAGGTTCAATTCCCGCTCACAGGAGCAGAGGCTGGGCCTCCTACTCCCACCACCAGGGCAGTGATGCCTAACAAAAAATAAAAAATAAAAAAAATAAAATAGGCAAAGGACATGAGCAGACAGGTCACCAAAGATGATATACAGATGACCAACAAATGAAGAAATGCTCATAACCACCGGTCAAAAGGATGTAAATCAAAGCAACATTAGACAATAACTTATGCAGACAGTGACAGCCAAATTAAAAAGCAAAGAGCAATTTAAAAATGTTGGCAGAGATTGGAAACCTCATATACTGCTACTGCTTGTGGGACTGTAAAAATGTGCAAGAATTATGGGTGGTATCTCAAATAACTGGGAACTGAAATTCCATATGAATCAGCAATGCCTCTGCTGGGTATATACTCTAAGGAAGTAAGAGCCATAATGCCAACAAACATATGCACACTGTTCACAATAGTAAGAAGTAACTTACCTAAATGCCCATCCATAGACGAATGGATAAAGAAACCTTAGTACATGCACACAATGAAATACTATGTATTGCTTAAAAAAACAATGACAATACCACAAAATACCTCTGAGAATGAAGGAACCTGGAGAACACTATAAATTAAGGTAGTCTATCCAGAAAGGATAACTACTATAAGAGAATACTTTTATAGGGGGAAAAAAAACTAGACAAAGGGACAGACTTTGGAGTTTACCAAGTTAAGGCAAGGAAGGGAAAATGAAGCAGTAGGCTAGAGGAGGGACGCTCACACTTTTTCAACATGCGAGCTGCATATAAAATGATCATCAAAATGATCTGCCAATTACAAAAATGCAGAACATTTATTTTTATTTATTACATGTATTCATAAGTGCATTGAGAATTCTTTATATGTACAATGTATGTTTAGGTACCTTGCATAAACGCATACTGCACAACATAACACAATTAACTTTGTACATTTTTGTCATTCCCTGAGTTTACTCTGATGACTTGCACTGAATGGAATGAGTCCGGACAGTAGCTGCTGACAGCCAGCTTCAAACGCACTTCCAAATGATCATCAGTCATGGCACTTGAACTTAATGACCTTTATGTGGGAAAAGACTGACTCATATCGGTAAGTAGAGCCGGATAATGCAATCAAGAAAGCGGCACATTTTCTCATGTTGGGGTACTTTCTCTCAGCGAGTAAGTTTCAGAACAGTTCATGAACTCTGGGCTTCAGCTGAATGTCAGCTTGTAGTGTCAAAATCTTCCATTCCGTATGAAAGTGATATGTTTTTGTCTTCTTACTTGGTCCAACTCACGCACTCATTTTAATACCCTTTCTTACATTTAAGAGGGGAAAAAAACAAGGTCTAAAATTTGGAGATAACTTAACTAGCAGGGTTGTTTGTGCATGCGTTTGACACCTAAAATTGCATCTAATAGGCTGCACTGTGTATCAATTAAGTGACAGGATTGATGATAGGCTTACATCTAATTTTTTAATGCCATGCGATCTATCCATACTCCATTTACGATCGACTAGTAGATCACGATCAATGTATTAAGGACCCCAGAGCGTTGACAGGTACTGACTTTGGTGAAGGGGAAGATAATAATCCCCAAGAGGGAGAAGAGAACTCAGAGGCAGGCAGGGGGTGGGGGTGGGGGTGGGGAGTGAGGGGTGACAGTAGGTAAACTATTGGGACGGTCGATAAATAAATTATTGAATCCAAAATTGGTTATCTAAAATGTAAACCTTCTCAGGTCATTTCAAAGAAGATTTGAGGAACTGAGATCAAGCGCTCTTACCACTTTAATACTGTGGCCCAAGAATAAAATCCTCCACTGCAGTCACTCAATAGTACCATGCCTTCTCCTAAGGAGATACAAGATTGTATTCATGGTTATAAATAAATGGGTTTAAGTTTAACCAATGGATAGTCTCTTTCTTACCAGGGCAATCCTGAAGTAAAGTTACTAAATAGTAACGCATGGATGGCAAAGGAAAGGCATGTTCAATTCCGTAAATAAATTGTATTGACATTAAATGACTTACAAAATAAAATTTTTGCAATGCTAGAAAAAAATATGCAAGCCCCCATCTAGTTCACAATTTTCAAATTGTGTATGTATGTATGTTGTGTGTATACATATATGTGTGTATGTGTATAGAGAGAGAGAGGGCTGAGCCCCGGTGGCGTAGTGGTTGTGCGCGGGACTGTGGCCCACTGGGACGGAGGTTCAATTCCAGCAGTGGGGCTGGGCCTCCTACTCCCACCACCGGAGAGCAGTGATGCCCCCCCCCCAAAAAAAAAGAAAAAGAAAAAGAAAGAGAGAGAGAGAGTTGTGCTGGTGTAGTTCTTACTTGCTGGGTTACTAACTGCAAGGTCAGCAGTTTCAAATCATGAGCTGCTCTAAGTGAAAAAGACAAAGCTTTTTACTCTGGTTAAGAATTACAGTCTCAGGGCTGAGCCCCGGTGGCATAGTGGTTGTGTGCGGGACTGCAGCCCATTGCATTGGTGGTTCAAATCCAGCAGCAGCTCTCCAGGTGCAAGGCTGGGCCTCCTACTCCCACCAGAGGGCAGCGATGCCCACACAAAAAAAGAAAAGAATTACAGTCTCCCAGGAGCAAGACTGGGCCTCATACTCCCACCTGAGGGCAGTGATGCAAAAAAAAAAAAAAAAAAAGAATTTCAGTCTCAGAAACCCACAGGGGCAGTTCTACTCTGTCCTATAAGGTCACTTTGAGTCAAAGTCAACTCCTAGACAGTGATATATATACTCACACACACATGCACATGCATATGTATGATGGGGAAACTTTTCTTTTTTAATTTTTTGTTTGTTTGTTTGCTTGTTTTATGGGCATCACTGCCCCCTGGTGGGACTAGGAGGCCCAGCCCTGCTCCTGGAGAGCCGCTGCAGGACTTGACCCGCCAACCCTGTGGGTCGAAGTCCCGCACACAACCACTACGCCCCCGGGGCTCAGGTCTTTTTTTAAAATTTTGGGGGGGAGGGTTTTATTATAAATATTATCCATAACTTAACCAACTTCCCTGTTCAAGAAGAAGCTAAGTTTCCAGGTTAGACTAATGGACAAACAACGTAAGCTTAAACGGTTTGCACTGTAAAGGATGAGCAATTCCAACAAAAGAAAAATGAGTGGGCTGAGCCCCGGTGGCGTAGTGGTTGTGCGCGGGACTGCGGCCCACTAGGATGGAGGTTCAATTCCCGCTCACAGGAGCAAAGGCTGGGCCTCCTACTCCCACCACCGGAGGGCAGTGATGCCTGAAAAAAAATAAAAAAGGGGCTGAGCCCCGGTGGCGTAGTGGTTGTGCGTGGGACTGCGGCCCACTGGGATGGAGGTTCAATTCCCGCTCACAGGAGCAAAGGCTGGGCCTCCTACTCCCACCACTGGAGAGCAGTGATGCCCAAAAAACTAAAAAAAAGAAAAATGAGTAAAAAAAAAAAAAAGGAAAGGAAAATGAGTAGATCTGAAAGGTGATGAACTATAAATAGAAAACTCGCTCTAAATAAAGTATACTAAAATTAAGAACCCCAACATTTTGCAGTCACTACTGTCTTCATTAACTCAGGCAAGAATTATCAGTAGATGCAAAACCACCCAGTGAGAGGTTGTTGAACAAAACTATCTTCTCATAGTCTTAAGGCACTGCCCCACGGGCTGCTTACTACAGAAGGCCCCTTCCTCAAGGAGAGACATGGTGGTCACCACTTGGGACAAATGACCCAACTTAGCATCATATATCCTCTTATAGTGATTCAGTGAGAATATGCTACCACACATGAAGTATTTCTGCCAAAGAGAGAGAGATTGTGCTCATAAGGAAACAATCAGATAAACCAAAATCCGTACTATTAGGCAAAAGAGAGAGCATGAATTTTCCAAAGATGTCAAAGTCATAAAAGAGGGAAACATGTATCAGTCCAAGGGGATTGCACCATCCCTGTTGAAGTCCACCCCTCACTTTGTAAATAAACTCTTTTCAAATAAAAAAAATTTTTAAATGAAGAAAAAAAATCCCAGTTATTTTCCAACTTTAAATTTGGAGGCAAATTTTCCTTAAGAGGATATCAAATATTTATCTTTAAATATTAACAATCTGTTACATCAAAAGTCCCACTAATTCACAATTTACTGTCACATACGCCACACTCAAATTTTCAAACTTTCACGGCATGTAACAAAGTTCTCAGGAAAACAAGACTACCACAACCAAAGGTGTTACAGAATGCACACAGTTCTTAGAAGAGCCATGATGAGGGAGTGGTTTTCACACATCATTCCACTAAAATAGCAACATGGAAACAGAAGTCATACAAATGCGTGACTCCAAATTTTCATTAAGTATGTTTTATATTAGGGATACAAAGGCACACACCCACCTATCCCATCCCATGGAATGTTACATTGACACCCAAGACAACCACACCCACAATTCAGCATCCCACTCTTTTCTGGTTGTACCAAGAAATAAACAACCAGTAAATGATTTCAGATCTTTTTTTTTTTTTTGGGGGGGGGGCATCACTGCTCTCCGGTGGTGGGAGTAGGAGGCCCAGCCCCACTGCTGGAATTGAACCTCCGTCCCAGTGGGCTGCAGTCCCGCGCACAACCACGCCACCGGGGCTCAGCCCTTTATTTTTTATTTATTTTTTTTTAAGTTGGTACTTTGTTTCTTTTTTCTTTTTGTGGGCATCACTGCCCCCTGGTGGGAGTAGGAGACCCAGCCTTGCTGCTGGAGAGCTGCTGCTGGATTTGAACCACCAACCCTGTGGGCCACAGTCCCGCACACAACCACTACACCACCGGGGCTCAGCCCTCAGATCTTTTTTTTTTTTTAATTTACACTTTTAAAAATGGGATGACGTGGGATTTCCTCCTCTTTTTTTTTTTTTTTGGCATCACTGCCCTGGTGGGAGTAGGAAGCCCAGCCTTGCTTCTGAAGAGCTACTGCTGGATTTGAAACGTCAACCCTGTGGACTGCTGTCCCACACACAACCACTACGCCACCAGGGCTCAGTCCACCCATGTTTCTGAAACTGTAACAGTTTATGGGAGTAGAAAGTCCTGTTTTGAGTGACTTGTGGTTTCGGACTGCTGACCTGGCAGATCATACAGCCCAACTCATAACCACTACAGCACCAGGTCCCTATAGGACATGACAGATAAACATTCATCAGGCAATGTTTCTTTTGTCCTGTTTTACCAGAGGCTGAATTACTTTTACAACTTTGCAGTTGGATTAAAATTTTCATGTTGAAAGAGGAAAAAGAGCATGTAAGAAACAAAATAGCTGCCTGCCCAAAGATAAACATATAAAAGGAGAGGGGCAGAGCAGAGTAGGGACAAAAACAGAAATCTAAGAGTAATCCACTCTGCTGTGGTGTTGTCCATTATATAAACCTCCTCTCATCCCAGAACACACAGAACCTTCAACAAAACATGGCCGACCCAGTGATTCAGACACAAAGCAAACCTACATAGGGTTTTATAGGCAAACAATCTTTATAGGAGCGGACAGCTGGGGTGGGGGGTATTAAACCGTGGACGTTGTGGTTAGCAACCAATGCCTAAACCACAGCGCCACAAGAGCCTTTCAAAAAGCAAAAACCATAGTTCATTGCCACCATGTGAACTCCAACTCCATGGACAGAACAGAACTGCTCCTAAGGAGTTCTGTGACTTAAAATCTTTACAGAAGCAGACAACTTCATAATTTCCCCACCAAGAGACTGATGGGTTTGAACCACTGACCTTGCAGCCCACTACTTACGCAGCCAGAGGGCCTTTACAGACCCTTGTTGTCATTGTTGTTAGATGCCATCGACTCAGCTTCAACTCAAAGCCCACAACAGAAACACTGCCCAGCCTCTGCCATCCTCACAGCTGTTAGGGTTCAGACCAGTTTTGCAGCCACTGTGTCAATCCATTTCTTCGAGCGTCTCCTCTTTTTTGGCTGACCTCTACTTTACCCAGCATGATAACCTTTTAGCTGTGGATCTAAGAGAAAGGAAACCCTTGACAACTTCAATTTTCTCTTGGTTTATCATTATCGGTCTAGTGAGTGAAGAATGTAGTCTTTGATCTTCATTGGTAAGTGCTTCACATCTTCTTTGGCATCTCATGTCATCTGCATATCACACTGTTAATGAGTCTTCCTCCATTCTTGATGCCGTGTTCTTCACGTAGTCCAGCTTCTCGGTTTATTTGCTGAGCATACAGATTGAAAAAGCATGGTGAAAGGATACAAGCCTGATACACACCTTTCCTAATTTTAAAACATGTTATGCTAGTCTGGGTAGACTAGAGAAACAAATTCATAGGCATGCATATGGATATAAGGAAAAGGGTTATATACAAGAGGAGTGGGACATTGAGAAAGCATCCCAACCCAGTCCAGTTCAAAATCATACGCCCATTAGCCCATATGTCCGATACCAGTCTGTAAAGTCTCCTTCCGACTCACGAAGTCACAGGCCAGTGGGTGCAGAGTCCCGGCCGGCAGGGGACTCCCCATGGCTCCTCGCTTCCAGGGCTCAGGGTCCATCCACAGCATCCAGTGGTGGTGGAAGCAACTCAGTGCTGGCAGGGATCTCCACGTGGCTTCTCCAGCTTCAGAGGTCTGGTTCCATCAGGGTAAGGCCGTGTGGCTTCTTCTCTGGCTCCTTCAGCTCCTCGAACACAGCCATCTTGTCTTGTCTGTAGTTCGTTGTCTCAGAGACTGACTCCCAACAACTGGGGAAATGACTGCTCATCTCCACAAGGGAAATAAAACGAGATTTCCCAGAAGTCTCAGGAGAAAGCCATGCCCACACAGAGGCCTCATTGGCTACTCAATGACTCTCTCCAGAATAAAAGGCTAGACTCCACCCCTATATCTCAATCATGAAATTTACATAAGCACATGACCGCCCACATATTCTGTTTGAATAGTTGTCTCTTGGTCTATGCACAGATTTTGCATGAGTACAATGAAGTGTTCTGGAATTTCTGTTTTTCTCAATGTTATTCATAGGTTGTTATGATCCACACAGTTCAATGCATTCGCTTAGTCAATAAAGCACAAGAAAACATCTTTTGGGTATGCTCTACTTTCAGCCAAGATCCATCTGACATCAGCAGTGTTATTCTTTACTGCTGTAATCATTTTTAAATTATCTTCAGCAAATTTTTATTAGCATCTGATATTAATTTTCAATAAGTACGCATTTTATTGAATCACCTTTTTTGAATAAGCACAAATATGAATCTCTTCCAGTAGGTTAGCCAAGTAGCTAGCTGTCTTCTAAATTTCTTGACGTAGTCTAATGAGGGTTTCCAGTATTGCATCAATTTGTTGTAACATTTCAATTGGTATCCCATTAACTCCTGGAATTTTGTTTTGGTTAATGCCTTTACAGCTTCTTACTTCAGTATCATCTGTTCTTGATCATATGCTACCTCTTGAAATAGAAGAAAGCTGACCAACAGTTTTTAGTACAGTGACTCTTTGTATTCCTTCCATTTTCTTTTGATGCTGTATGTGTCATTCAATATTTTGGCCATAAAATCCTTCAATATTACAACTCAAGACTTTTTTGTCTTCAGTTTCTTCAGCTTGCGAAGGAAGGAGTGTGTTTTTTCTTTCTTTGAAAGAAAGCTTTTTCTAACTTTGTATAGTTCATGTTAATACTGTCTTCTCAAATTCCCCTTTGAAATGTTCCATCCAGCTCCCTTACCCCACCGTCTCTTCCATTAGCTTTAGTTACTCTGCATTCAAGAGCAAGTTTCAGAGTTTCTTCTGAAACTTGACATCCATGTTGGTCTTTTCTTTTCAGAACGATTGTATTGGGAGCTAATACAGATATTATATTATTCCATAGTTCAATCACACCAAGGAGTACTATACAATTGTTACCACAATGGTCTTTTCTTTGTTTATTGTATTTTTTGTTTGTTTCTTGTATTTCCTTGGGGGGGTGGGGCATCACTGCTCTCCGGCGGTGGGAGTAGGAGGCCCAGCCCCACTGCTGGAATTGAACCTCCGTCCCAGTGGGCCGCAGTCCCGCGCACAACCACTACGCCACCGGGGCTCAGCCCTGTTTCTTGTATTTTTAATGACTGTTGATTTCTTCATGTATGATGTTCTTGATGTCATCCCACACTTTATCTGGTATTAAGCCATTAGTTTTCAGTGTGCTTGAGATGGTTTCCAAATTCAGATGGGATAAACCCAAGATTGGATTTTGACTTTCGTGGACTTGTTTTCATTTTTTTTTTCAGCTTCAACCTGATCTTGCATATGAGAACTTGATGGCCTGTTCCACAGTTGACCCCTGGCTTGGTTTTGGCTAATGATATTGAACTTCTCCATCATCTCTTCCAACAGACTTAGCCAATTTGATTCCTGTGCATTTCATCTGGCAAGGTAAGCTGGGCTTATGGCAAAACATATTTTTTGTTGTTATCAATCACAGAACTATTTTCATTAAAATGATGAATTTCTAGTGAAACAATGGACAATAATTTTGTAGACGGTCATGTTGGTGTCACTCCCTCTGACAGTGTCACACTAGTTACAGTCCACACACCACCACTCCCACTCCACCTCTCTAGTAAGGCCACTGTTCCTGCTGCTTCTTAACAGTCTATCATATGCCGCATAGGCTTCAAGTCAGTAACCAAACAGACTTCCATGTAGGGTGTCATAAGGCCCTGATCTTGTAGCACAAGAAAAGATGTATGAGAAATTCACATCAGTACAGTTTAAGCTGCAGGCACAGCTTTAAGACCCTTCTTGCTGGAGGACAGACTGAATTTTCTTTTCCTTGCCTGTAGGTTTTTCATAGATACGGATTAACATAGTTCCTACAACCTGGAAGAATGGTAGGTGCCACCATCTTAAGCCATTCTGAAATATTTTTTTTTAAATCAGAGACAAACTGTCTTATCTATTTTTCAAGACTTTTCTCCTCTAATATTTATGAGAACTTGTTTTTTTCTCGACCCATTCTGCATCTGACTCTTCTTCCTTCCCTCGGGTTTTCTTCTGCCCTGGTGACCTAGCAGAGGGCCCGTGCTGCTTCTTTACTCCAGTATGCGTGTGTACGCCTTTCTTCTTCCCTTGTTCATCATTTATGCATCCATGACAATGACTTATTGATGTAGGTCACTTTTTTAGACCGATAGTTTTACAAATGTTTAAGCAAATGAGCATGTGTTCTCTAAATGGCAGAAGAGATGAACAAAAGACACAAAATGTACTACAGAGAGCTACCTGGATTAGGAAAGAAAGATAAACACCCCCACCCCCACTTCTCTTCTCCTGTCTCTGTCCTGATCTGCTTGTGTGCCTTGTCAGAGCTGACTTGATCTCACATTTTCAATGTCCCATTAGGGCGCTGAATTACCTCATGATTGTTTGGGTCCCTCCTACCTTGAAGATGAAGCAAGGCTTGTTTACTGTTTTCAAATATGGCAAGAACATGGTGTAGTGCAAGAGGTTCCTTGGTGAAGTCTTTCGGGCCCTGATTTTGTAATTTTCCCACAACGAGCGCTTGGCTTACAGTCTGCCAAAGGATTGGTTGATTTGCAAACTGCCTAAGTGACTTGCATCCCACCCGGTAACACGGGTCAATTTAACATCCGTCTAAGGGATTGAGCTGTTTAAGAAAATCAAAACCAAGGGTTTTCCATCTGCCAGTTAGTGGGGCGAAGCGCGCCCGGTCCCTAAGAGCATGGAGAGAGGAGTGTCCTCTGGGTGCCTGATTCCTACCCTGAGAAACGCCTAGTTCCAAGGGAAAGGGCCGTCCTGAGCTAGTGCGTTGGTAACCCTGGAGGCGCAGAGAGAGGATGGCGAGCACAGGACAGTGAGCGGTGCAGGGCTGCTGGTGGGAATCACAGGATCTGCCCAGCGAGCGCAGCAGTGGGAGAGTTGATCCATGGAGCAGATGGAGGCGGTGAGCAGCGCTGGTTTACGGAGTAAAATCGGATGCCTCAGAGCAGGCTGTGGCCCACAGAAGTAGGCACCTCACAAAGCGGGGTGAAGCTGCACTCCAGCTCCATGCGCATGATGCCCGAGCAGAGGGGGGCTGAGCTGGTCGGCTTTGGCTAGTGGGAGATGTTCCAGGTGGGCTGAGAGCTGTGACCCTAAAGCCGAGAGAGGGCCAGTTCAGATATGGACCAACAAGAGGCCTGTCCTGAGGCTTGAGCAGGCGCTGTAACAGAAGTTGCCTGTAGGACACTTTTGCTCTTGAGAGCTGTCTCGTGCCAATCTAACCCTGACATTCACCTGCCCAGGTTGTCCCAAAGCTGCTGCTTGAGGACTGGACCAGTAGGCACAGGGTGTCAGATCCAAGAAAAGCTACTCTGCACCTGGCCTGAGCTAACAACACAGGCTGCTGAGCGTGAGAGAGAGATCTGCTGATGATGTGCTTGCCCAGTGATACACACAGAGAAACCTGGGTAATTTGGGATGGATAAGCAGGTCTCTTTTTAGACACCAGCAGGTTCCTCTCCTGTCAAGTTAAATAGAGGGGACTGGCTCACTTCAAATCTACTCCAGGGGCTGAGCCCCGGTGGCGTAGTGGTTGTGCGCGGGACTGCGGCCCACTGGGACGGAGGTTCAATTCCAGCAGTGGGCCTGGGCCTCCTACTCCCACCACCAGAGAGCAGTGATGCCCCCCCCCCCAAAATCTACTCCAGTTGTTCACTGTTTGCTTTCTATAAGTAATCCGTTCCTGCTATTTACTGTTATTTTCCTTTTATAAATAATAGCGATGGCCTTTCATGGCTAACACCTCCTAAAATGTTTTTATGTATGCAACCCTATTGGACCAGGCAGTGTAGTCCTTACCTCTCGCGATCTCATGAGTGTTCAGGATTTAGAGCACAACCTCCATGGACGCACACCAGCTGGCATCTGCACACAGTCCAATTGGCAGGCTGGGCCAAATTGAATCCTAACGTCTGAGAGTGACAGATTCGGATGAAACCAGTCTTCCGGTTGACCAATCTGTTTTCATTAAACACCTACTATTTGTCAGGCACTGTGTTTGCAAGAGGGAGCAAATATTGACTGAAACATAACTCTTTAACTTAGTGATCAAAAATATTCCATGTCAGATTCACACTGGTCTCCTGGGAAGAAAGGTGGTGAGAAGAAGATGGCACTCACTCATGGAGTTCACTTCCTGAAGACATGGAGGTGGGACGAATCCCTGATGAAATCATTAGGCTTTAAGTCTTAGACCAAGCATAGCACCTGAAATCTTCTTACAACCCAAAATGCTAGGTGCTACTGTGTGAATTCTGACTCTTAGCAAGCCCAATTTATAAAAGCAAACCTTAAGGACCCAGTCCTGGCTACCTACAACCTAATCAGACATCGTGTTAGTCTGGGTAGACTAGAGAAACAAATCCATTGAAACTCTTAAGTGTACAAGAAAGAGTTTTATATAAAGGGTAATTATATAAAGGGTAGTTTTATATAAAGGGTAAAGAGTTTTATATAAAGGGTATATAAAGGGTATAAAGGGTACATTAAGAAAACACCCCAACCCTGTCCAATCCAAGCCCATAAGTTCATTTTTTGCCCATATGTCAATAAGTCCTCTTCAGACCGACAAAACACATGCAATGATGCCAAATGCAGAGTGATCACAAGCCAGTGGGTAGAAAGTCTCTGGATCCAGTGGTGGTGTAAGCAGGAGTCTCCATGAAGCTTCTCTAGGTCCAGGTGTCTGGCTACATCAGAATAGATCCATGTGGCTTCTCCTAAGGAATGTTTCACATGGAGCCAGCCTTGTCAGTCGAGTCTCTCAGGCAGCGAGCTTTGTCAGTAAAAAGTCTTCAAGGAACTGAACCGAGGAGAGATAGTGTCTCCCACCTCCAAGAAGGAATTATCACATTTCCCAGAATTTTCAGGAGAAAGCCATGCCCACACAGAGGTCTCATTGACTATCTCTAGATTGACAGCCTAGACTCCACTTAATCCTTAAATTGACACCAGACTAGGTAACTGCCATAGACATATTAAAGTTATTTAACCAAGAATAAATATTTATTCAATTAAAAAAATAAAACCTTTACCCAATTCACACTAAAAGAAAAAACAACAACCATAATTTAGCCTAATTAGTGAAAACTGCCTCGAGCATTGTGCACCTTGAAGATCTATCTGTATGGACTCCAGTTAAGCAAGAACCACTTGGAAGATTCCATCAGAAACATAGCGGGCAGGGGGGCTTTGTTCATGGAAGAGAAACAGCTAGGAAAAGGAAGGCGATAATGGTTGCCCATCTCAAAGAGTGAAATTAACACAACTAAAGTTTAGATATAGAAATGGTTGAGTTTGTTTCACAAGGGTAGATCAAAGTACATTGCTACTAGTGTTCCAGTTCACACAGGATTGCGTCTATGCCAAACACAATGAGTTTAAAGCGTGTCTCTGCAATCCGTGGATGACTTCAGACACATTCTCTCAGTGATGCCCTCATCAGGGTGCCTGCAAAAACAAAGGGGCCGATGAAAACAGTGACTTCCGAGGGTCCCTACTGGACTGGTTAAATTCCAAGGAGAGAAATCAGCTCAGAAGGTTAAGGCATAGGATGGACAGAGGATACTTGTATATGTGCATGTACTTTTGCTGCAAACATATTCATGAATATGATGGAGCACACAGAGGACAAAGCTATGAAACTGTCTTAAACAGGATCACATACGGTGAGAAAATGATTCACTGGGCCTGGGGGATCAGGATTCTAGTGTCCAGGATCCTCAAGGCAAACTCAACAGCAAGATCAGCTCAAAAGGTTAAGGCAACTGCTTGTGGGGTTTTCAGAGGGGTAACCTTGATCATTTTTCTTGAAGGACACAGGATGATAATGGAGACTTATTCGGATGAAGAGTTAAGAAAACTGACCACTGCATTGGTCAGGAAGAGATCAAGGCAGGAGGGTGCTGGGAAATTGTCGCCATGAAGATAAATGCACCTCCTCTCTCCTTGAGGGTAGCAAGGGCTGGCTCGGAATCATGTCACTGGGAATCCTTCCTCCATCCTTGCAGCAGTCCTGAGCCTGCCCCTTCAGACAGTTTTCTGTTCCCCACCCTCAAAAAACATTTAACATTCACATGATCTGAGTCCCTGTGAATTAGGCGAAGGTCCACAGAGCACATCATAGTTTTCTATTCAACGTTTCACTCGCATTCAACTCAACCACTGCCATGGCTTCATGGACCACCCGATAGCCCACTTCCCCTTATCTCCTGTTTCCATGAATCCTCCTTTCCCAACCCTCTGAACTTTATCCTTCGGAAAATCTTGCCCTTTTGACCTGAAATGGTGGATTATTCTACCAGAGATTAGTTCAGTCCCAGACCCAAGGGGCACGATGTGCATCTGACCTGGTCTCCTTTATGATTTGGGGTTCTGCTCCACACTTTTCTCCCATGCGATCCTGACCTTCTGATGTCATCCTTTTCAGGGCAGTTAATAGTGGTAACTGGGCACCAGCCAGTTCCGCTGGCCTCGGGGTGATGGAGACAGACATTTGCAGGGTACATTAATCCGTTGGACTCCTTGTCTTTTGATTTTCATTCCCTCTAGGTAGTAAGAGACCAATGGCTGCTCTCAAGCTTCGAAGACCCCAGGTGCTGCTCATTTCAGAGAGCTGTAGTACATTGTCCTTGTGAACTGTTACGCCAATTTGCCTTGAAGATCCTGGACACTAGGATCCTGATTCCCCGGGTCCAGCGAATCATTTTCTCAAGGTGTGTGATCCCGTCTAAGAAAATTTCAGAACTTTGTCCTCTGTGTGCTTCACTATGTTCATGAATATATTTGCAGCAGAAGTACATGCACATATACAAATGTCCTCTGTCAAATCTCTATATATGCGTGGGGATACTCCCGCTCACCCCCTTCTACCTCTTCAACCTGCATATCTATCCAGGCATCTATTTGTAGATCATCAGTATTGCAGGATTGTGTAGCGAAAACGGCAATTTTCTCTGCTATCTTTTACTCTAGTAAACTCCCCAGTGTCTTCCCCTGCCTCTGTCACAGTTTCCTAACCTCCCTCTTATTTTGCCTTGCCTTTCCCTTCACCCAAGCTAACACTTGCCCACTCTCTAGCCCATGACGTTTTCTCCCTCCCTCCCCTACAAAACTGACATTTTTAAAAAATGAATCATTTTATTGGGGCTCATACAACTCCCATCACGATCCATACAAACATCAATTGTATGCAGGCCTCATTTACATACTTATTGCCATCATCACTCTCAAAACATCCTCCCTCCCTCCAGGCCCCCAGTATCAGCTCCCTATATTACCCTTCTCCTCCCCTTTCCCTTGAACCCTTAGTAATTTACAAATTGTTATTTTTTTTATACTGTACACTGTCCAGTGTGTCCCAATACTCACTTCCCTGTTGTCCGTGTCCCAGAGAGGAGGCTATGTGTAGATCCCTGAAGTTAGTTCTCCCTTTCTATTCCTCCTTCCCTTCACCCTCCTGGTATTACCACTCCTATTACTAGTCTTGATGGATCATCTCTCCTAAATTTCCCATGTTTCCAACTTCACTGTACATCTCCTGGTCTAGCTGGATTTATATGGTAGAATTGTGGTCATGATAGCAGGTGGGAGGCAGCATTTGGGAACTGGAGGAAGGTTGCGTATCTCATTGCTACTACCCTGTATCTTAACTGGCTCATCTCCTCCTTGTAAACTTTCTGCAAGAGGATGTCACCTCACCTATGGATGGGCTTTGGGTCCCCAACCTGTACTCCCCCTCATTAATAATAATATAATTTTAGCTCATTGATGCCTGACACCGGATCCCTTCACCACCTCATGATCACACAACTGGTTGTGCTTCTTCAAAACCACCATTTTTGATGCAGTGCAAACCAGAGTCCAGAATGCTTTGGGGAAGGCTTAGCGCAATGGAAACACTGCCTTCCGACGTGTATAAAGTGAAACTGAGGGCATGTCGAGAAATTATAACTTTTTGGTCTACATTTTGGTTTGACAGGTTCCTCTGATTTTCGAATCAAGAATTTTGGATTTGCCCTCACATCTTAACAACAACAAAAATAAAATGAATTATACCTGAATGTGAGTGTATCATTTAAGAATTGTGTTCAGTTATGAATGACATAAACTCAAAAGGAATGGCTTAAATAAATGGGGAGGAAGGTTCTTGTTTTATTTTTCCTTTGCCACTGAATCTGCTCCAAACCATACCAACCTTATGAACAACAGAAGGGAACGCTGTCCTGTGCCATGATCACAATTGTTCCTGTGTCTGACCTCACTGTAGCCATGGTGTCAGTCCATCTCCTTCTGCTGACGCTCAGCTTGCCCACGCATAATATCCTTCTCTGGGGACTGGTCTTTCCTGATAATCTGTCGAAAGTGTGTGAGACAAAGTCTTGCCATCCTCACTTCTAAGGAGCCTTCTGACTTTGCTTCAAACAAGATAGATTTGTTTGTTCCTTGGAAGTTCATGGGATATTAAATATTCTGTATCAACAACATAATGGCTTGAGTTAGATGTGCCGTAGTCTCCATAGCCATAGATACATTTGCTCATTATGAAAAACAAAACAAAGCTCACTGCTATCAAGTCAATTCCGACTCAGAGCAATCCTATTAGGCAGAGTAGATCTGCTCCTTAAGGTTTCTGAGCCTGCAATTCTTCATGGAAACAGAGAGCCTCATTTTTGTCTCCAGAAGCAGCTAGTGGGTTTGAACCACTGACCTTGAACAGACTAACCAGTAACCCACTCTCCCACAAGGGTTCCTTCTTTGCTCAATAAACAAAAACCAGACTCAGTGCCATCGAGTCAATTCTTACTCAGTAGATCTGCCTTATCTGTCTCCTCCAAACTGACTTCAGAATTCAGGCAGTCTCGGAAACCCACAGGGGAAGGTCCACTGTATCTCTGGGGTCACTATGAGTCAGAATTGACCTGATGGCACTCAGTGTGTGAGAGTCTCTGGTTATTCAACCAAGCACTAATCTGGGAGTTGCTGTGAAGGGATTCTGAAGATGTTATTGAAGTCCCTAATCAGTTACATTCAAACAAAGGAAATTATACCCTGCCTAGTATGGGAGAGTGTGGGATAGAACCCAATTGAATCAGATCCTTAAAAGCAGAGGCTTGGCCTCCTTGACAGAAAAGAGAAGTTCCAGCCTCCTAGTGATTTTTCTGTCTTATGGATTTCAAACTTGCTTAGCCAGTCCCCAGGCACAAAAGAAGAAAAGACATATCAATCGATCCATCCACTTGTTTATTTTTCTTTTCTAGCTGAACCCTGAATGATACACAAATCTTAAAAGCAACATTCAAAAGGTATTTCCAAGTATCTTAACGACAGCCCAGAACAAAACACAAGACTACTTAGAGAAAGACAAGTATGTTCAGCGCCTGACAAGATAAAATTCACAATTCCTGAAATCCAATAAAGGGTTATGTATTTTTTTTAAAAAGAAAGAAAATGTTTTGAGAATGATGATGGCAACAAATGTGCAAATGTGCTTGACACGATGGATGGATGGATGGATGGATTGTGATAAGAATTGTATGAGTAAAAAAAAAAAAAGAATTGTATGAGTCCCCAATAAAATTCTTTAAACAAAAAAAAGGATTATGTGTTAAGTTTGACCCAAAGAAGGTCTGTGAATATCTGTGGTCTCTCAGATGTGACATGAGGAAGAAACTCATGCAGGCAAGGCAGGAAACAGAAAGCTAACACTCACAGGTTTCAGAGAGAAAACGACATCATGCCTGGATACAGGGACACACAGGAAATTAGTCTCAGAGACAAGGTCAGAAGCAGCTAGAATTGTAGAGGAGGGCTTACATACAGTAAATGGGGGTGCCTTGGGGCAGAGGTTGTCTTGGGGAGTTAGCGTATCTCCTGAATAAACTTATAACCATGGCCAGGAGGGGCAAGAAGTGGTCACCACCCTGAAAAGACTGGATGACAGGACCAGAATGGCCATGTTAGAAACTAGGTGCAAACAAATAACAAGCAAGCAAACAAACCCCCCTCACTGCCCTCAAGTTGACTGTGACTCATAGAGATCCTGTTGGAGAGGCTAGAATGGCCCCTGTGAGTTTCACAGACTGTGATTCTTTATGGGAGGAGAAAGCCTCTTCATTCACCCTCAGAGTGGTTGCTGGTTTTGAATTGCTGACCTCATGATTGAATCCCTTTCAAGGGCAACGTGGAAGAATTGACGCAAGCCAAGGCAGAGAATTATATAGCAGCAAGTTGGCCTTAATGGAAAATTATCAGGCATGCAAAAAAATGATGAAAATATGTCCTACACTGAGAGGAAAAACTCAGTCGATTGAAATCAACCCAGATCTGAAGCATATATTAGAATTTACATACAATGACATGAAAGCAGCCATGAGAAGTGTACGCTAAAGGTTTTAAAAAGTAAATTGCTGTGCGGAAACCACAGGTATGGCCTGAGCCTTATCACTCAAAAAGATACATTGAAGTCCTAATCCCTCTGAATGTAACCTGGCTGGGGAAAATCAGAATAATTTCTTTCTTTCTTTCTTTTTTGTCTGCAAGTTCACCGCTGTTTATTTCTGCGATGTCTAATCAGCTGCTAATCCTATCCGGAGCATTGTGCAGGTGTTGTCAGTTAATGCTCTCTGGCGTGTCCTTGGCCGGTGTAATCAGTCCAGTAAAGGGTATGAGAGACGGAGAGCCGATCGTAATCTCTTTAGAGCGGTGTCTTCAAATGAGACACACCAGGGGAGGACTGACACCACGTATGTGACGATCGAAGCAGCAGATGCACATACAGGCAGAAGGGAAAAAGCAAAGCCAAGGCTTGCCAGCAGTCAGAGCGAGCAAGGAGAGAGAAGTGGACCTTTCTGAAAGCCCTCAGCAGGAGGAGTCAACATGGCTGAAGCCTGGAATCCGGATTGCCAGCCTCACCGTGTTTTCCACGGTGGACAATACTGCCCCCTGGGGGCCGATAGACTGATGGCGGGAGACGAAGACTGCAAACGTAGTTATTAGCTCCCCATTTTCCCACCAACCTCCCCTGCCTTACCCTCAAGAAAACATTAATCCAATTACTGTCTCTATAAATTCCCCTAGTCTGGATTTCATATGCGGAAACACACCAAAAACAAGAATACCAAAAATAAAACCAAGAAAAACCACCACCAAAAGAAAGCAGAAACTTTTTTGGGGGGGGCGGGGGGGGGACATCACTGCTCTCCGGTGGTGGGAGTAGGATGTCCAGCCCCACTGCTGGAATTGAACCTCCGTCCCAGTGGGCCGCAGTCCCGCGCACAACCACTACGCCACCGGGGCTCAGCCCAGCAGAAACTATTTTTTAAAAAGATTTAAATCATTTTATTGGGAGCTCATGCATCCTTTGTCACAATACATAGATACATATACTGTGTCAAGCACCTTCACATGCCTGCTGCCGTTATCATTCTCCAAATATCCGCTTTTCCACGCGGGCCCTTGCTATCAGCTGAAATTATTAAAAATTAGACCTGCTCACTGTCCGCTCCTTTGCCCGTCGTCTTCGTGTTCTCCTCACTTCGCTTTGGGTCCCTGCTGCTCTCCACGGAGCCTTCAGCATTTTGGCCCCCAACCACGCTTAAGCAGCCATGCTGGGACTTCTGGAGCAATTGGGCCAGCCCCTGAGCCGCCTGGCCCACCACGGTATCCCTCATACCCCTGGAATAGCCACTGACCCAAGCCACATGGAGAGAGTCTCCAACCCCAAGAAGAAGCCGGTCAAGAGGATGCCGTTCCCTTAATTTATTAAGACAACATGTCACTGTAAAGTCATTTCAGAGATCTTTGTTTTTCTTATTCTTCTTGATGATGTGTATTGAACGATCGTTGCCATCCCTTCCAAACTGGCGAATTAATAAAAACCATCTTTTAGGGCTGAGCCCCGGTGGCATAGTGGTTGTGCGCGAGACTGCGACCCACTGGGTTGGAGGTTCAAATCCAGCAGTAAGGATGGGCCTCCTACTCCCACCACCAGAGGGCAGAAATGTCCCCCCTGCCCCCCCCCAAAAAAACACCATCTTTTATTTTCTTTTTCAAAGTAATTTATATATATGTACATATAAACTATAGGCTGAGCCCCGGTGGCGCAGTGGTTGTGCACGGGACTGCAGCCCACTGGGATGGAGGCTCAATTCCAGCTCCATGGAGCAAAGGCTGGGCCTCCTACTCCCACCACCTGAGGGCAGTGATGCCAAAAAAAAAAAAAGAAAGAACTAGAACAGGGTTGAGCCCCGGTGGTGGAGTGATTGTGTGCGGGACTGCAGCCCACAGGGTTGGGGGTTCAAATCCAGCAGCAGCTCTCCAGGAGCAAGACTGGGCTTCCTACTCCCACCAAAGCAGTGATGCCTCCCCCGCCCTCCCCCCAAAAAAAATTGAACAACTTTGAAATGAGTTAAGAGGCAGAACAAATGATAAGATACTTTAACCTTACCACCTCTGCCACCATCCACTTTCCAATACCCTCTGCATGACCGCAAGGTTGTGGCCAGCTCTGGTCTCTGGTTGGAGGGGAATCACCAGAGACTCGATCCACGTGTATTTCCCCTTCATTTTTGTTTTAAAATAACTTTCAAATGGTTCAAAAAAGAGATAAAGGTACTACATTTTTTTAAAAATCTTTTTATTGGGGGAGATATTACATTTTAACCTCACTATGTCTACTGTAATTGTTTCTACAATACTCTCTGCCTGACAGCAAGGCTACTCACATCCCCAGTCTGTGGTCAGAGGGAAGCCACTGAAGGCTTCATCCAGGTGGGGACCCTGCAGGTGGATTGGGGGCTTCCACTGTCACCCAGCACCTCTCCCTACCAGGTGTTCAGAATGTAAGTTCTAACACCATTCCTTCCTTAGGATTTGAATTTTCTTATCTACAATCCTTGGATCACACAGACTGTCGTGCTTCTTTCACGTGGACTTGGTAGATGCCTTTACTTAGATGGATGCTCGTAGGAAGGAAAGCCTGTAAGGCTCCAGGCACTATTCTTTCGGATTGCTGGGCATCATCTGGTGTCTTTGTCACATTCTGTACAAAAGATTTTTTGTTTGTTTTTGTTCAGAAAAGACAGTGGCAGGTCAAATAAGTTTGAAGACCTATGCCCCAGAGCTATGAGAAAATTGATCTCTCTCCTTTAGGACAATCTACTTTGTGGTGTTTCATTATAGTAGCTATGATGGTGAGGGATTTTTGTGAACTAGACATTACCAAGTAAGGATAGAGGTGGGGCCCAAGCTATCAATTGAATCGACATCTAATGATAACCACTGTGGCAGACATGTACTCATGTCAATTTCCTGGTTGGGAGTGTAGAGGTGGAGTTTAACTTGTCAATCTGGAGATAGCCAATGAGTAGCCAGTGAGGCCTCTGTGTGGGCATGGCTTTCTCCTGAGACTTCTGGGAAATCGCGCAATATTTCCCAATTGGAGAAGAGAAACTTGACTCTGAGTCTCTTGGAGTCGGTCTACTGACAAGATGAGATGACAGCATGCTGACTGATGCTGATTCCTGGAGAATGGAGGAGCCAGAGAGGAGGCCACATGGGCTTGCCCTGATGGAGCCAGACCTCTGGGGCTAGAGAAGCCACAGAGAGACCCCTGCCAGGGTGGAGATGCTCCCACCGCCAATGAATACTGCTGATGGACCCTGAACCCTTGAAACGCGGAGTCATGGGAAGACCTCTGCCAGTGTCGCCAGCGCCGGGATGTCCCTACTGCACGCGCTTCGTGAGTCAGAAGGAGACTTTATAGACTGGTGTTGAACATATGGGCTCATATCGGACTTATGACTTTGGACTGGACTGGGTTGGGATGCTTTCTCAATGTTCCTTTCCCTTACATCCATATGCGTGTCTATGAACTTGGTTCTCTAGTCTACCTGGACTAACACAACCGTCTTGGAGTCGTAAGCCTTTTTGGACGAGAGTGAGAGACACTGGGAACTCTTGCTCGCTCACTCTCGCTCCCTTTCTCCCTCTGCCACTTTGCCTGCCTCCCCACTGGGACTTCACTGGGACTCGGTGTCTGCCTCCAGGGGCCAGCTCGTGTGGGCCCCTGACCCCAAGAACTGTCGGCACCCTGCCGTTGCATCCATGTGATGCTGCACCCACTGGCGTGTGGTCTTCCTGCTTCCAGATGCTACTCTTGGTGTCGTTGCTCTGCAGCTGCGGGAGTCCGAAGAGGGTCCCAGCTGGTAGTGGACCTAGTTGAGTTGAATGGAGCTGGACTGGGCAAGCTTCTAGATATAAAGTTCTTTCTTGTTCATAGAGGAGTCTCACTGGCTTAATTCTCTAAACAACCCAGCCTAACATAGGAGCCCTAGCAAACTTGGGCAGACAGCCGAATCAAACGTCTAAAGGTGAAAACCGCCCTGGGATAGAATTAACAGCAAATTACACATTGCAGAAATAACATCTGTGAACCTGAAGACATGCAAAAAGAAATCCAGGAATGGAAACAGGAAACACGGGGAAGAAATGGAATGAGTGCTGATATGGTGAGGGATTGTAATGAGTAAATTGAGACCAAATGCTATATGAATTTCTTAATGTATAACTGATTATCTGCTTTGTAAGCCTTTACATGATTCATAATAAAAAGCTAAAATAGGGGGAAAATGAGGAACCGATGCCAAGGACTTAGATAGAAAGCAAATGTTATGAGAATGATGACGGCAGTGGATGTACAAATGTGCTTGACACACAGTGGATTTATATATAGTGTGATAAGAGTTGCATGCACCCCAAAGAAAAGGATTTTTAAAGTTAAAATAATAATAATAAAATGGATGGGTAGTGGGGTTTGGATGTGTTATTAAAGTCTTGAAGAAGAAGAAAAGAAGGGATTGTTCAAAATATTTTTAAAAACTTTTAAAATTTGATTTTTAATGAGTAGAGCAAAGATGAGTTATAGAGGAACTTCATGTACCCTGAAGGGGAGTCTCTAAAAAGTAGGAAAGGGGGCTGAGCCCCAGTGGAGTAGAGGTTGAGTGCGGGACTGCGGCCCACAGGGTTGGTGGTTCAAATCCAGCAGCAGCTCTCCAGGAGCAAGGCTGGCTTCCTACTCCCACCAGAGGGCAGAGATGCCAAAAAAAAAAAGTAGGAAAGGGGAAGGCATAGGAAAAAAAGAAGAAAAATGATGACTGAAAAATTTCCCGGGGCTAAGCCCCAGTGGCATAGTGGTTGTGTGCAGGACTGCGGCCCACTGAGTTGGCAGTTCAAATCCAGTAGCAGCTCTCCAGGAGCAAGGCTGGCTTCCTACTCCCACCAGAGGGCAGAGATGCCAAAAAAAAAAAAAGAAAGAAAATTTTCCCAAATTTGATGAAAAATTGTACACTCCCAATTTCTTTTTTTTTTTGGGGGGGGGCATCACTGCCTTCTGGTGGTGGGAGTAGGAGGGTCAATGAATCCAAAACACCAAAAATATGAAGAAAGTGACACCAACCAACATCACAATCAAATTGCTCAAAGATAATGGTAAAGAGAAGACTTGAAAAGCAGCCAATAAACAAAAAAGCAGCTCATAATAAAAGGCATGCTTAGGGTCGGGACGTGGTGGTCGCCGCCGTTCACTCAGTGGAGCGCCTCCGCAGGGCCGGGACCCTAAAGGAGAATTTTCAGCTAGCCACAATGGCTGAAAATGGTGATAGTGAAAAAATGGCTGAGCTGGAAGCCAAAATCTGTCATCAAATTGAGTACTATTTTGGTGACTAATTTGCCTCGGGACAAATTTTTTTTTTTTTTTTTTTTTTTAGGGCATCACTGCCCGGGTGGTGGGAGTAGGAGGCCCAGCCTTTGCCCCTGCGGAGCTGGAATTGAACCTCCGTCCCAGTGGGCCGCAGTCCCGCGCACAACCACTACGCCACCGGGGCTCAGCCCTCGGGACAAATTTTTAAAGGAACAGATCAAAGTAGATGAAGGCTGGGTACCACTGGAGATAATGATAAAATTCAACAGGTTAAACCGTCTGACAACAGACTTTAATGTAATAGTAGAATCACTGAGCAAATCAAAGGTAGAACTTATGGAAAAAAGTGAAGATAAAACTAAAATAAGGGGCTGAGCCCCGGTGGCGTAGTGGTTGTGCGGCCCACTGGGACGGAGGTTCAATTCCAGCAGTGGAGGTGGGTTTCCTACTCCCACCACCAGAGAGCAGTGATGCCCCAAAAACAAAAAACAAAACTAAACCAAACTAAACTAAAATAAGGGGCTCAGCCCCGGTGGCGTAGTGGTTGTGCACGGGACTGCGGCCCACTGGGATGGAGGTTCGAGTCCAGCTCCACGGAGCAAAGGCTGGGCCTCCTACTCCCACCACCTGAGGGCAGTGATGCCAAAAAAAAAACTAAAGTAAGAAGATCTCCAAGCAAACCCCTCCCTGAAGTGACGGATGAGTATAAAAATGATGTAAAAAACAGATCTGTAAATATTAAAGACTTCTCAAATGATGCAACCCTCGATCAAACTAAGAATGGTTAGTAAGCAAAGGGGAAATACTAACTATTCAGATGAGAAGAACATTGCACAGGGCATTTACATGGTCAATATTTGTTGTGTTTGAGAGAATTGAATGTGCTAAGAAGTTTGTTGAGACCCCTGGCCAGAAGTATAAAGACAGAATCTTCTTAATACTTTTCAAGGACGATTACTTTGCAAAAAAGCATGAAGGAAGAAAGCAAAATAAAGTGGAAGCTAAACTACGAGGTAAACAAGAGCAGGAAGAAAAACAGAAGTTAGCAGAAGATGCTGAAATGAAAACTCTAGAAGAAAAGATGGGCTGTTTGCTGAAGTATTCAGCTGACAGATGATTAGACCTGCAGAGAAGATCTGCACATCCTTTTTGCAAGTCATGGAGAAATCAAGTGGATAGACTTTGTCACAGGAGCGAAAGAGGGAGTGATTCTGTTTAAAGAAAAAGCTAAAGACGTGCTGGATACAGCCAAAGATGCAGGTAATAATAGCCTACAACTGAAAAACAGAGACGTGGCATGGGGAGTCCTAGCAGGAGAGGTGGAGAAAGAAGCACTGAAAAAAAATCATGGAAGATCGGGCTGAGCCCCGGTGGCGTAGCGGTTGTGCGCGGGACTGCAGCCCACTGGGACAGAGGTTCAATTCCAGCAGTGGGGCTGGGCCTCCTACTCCCACCACCGGAGAGCAGTGATGCCCCCCCAAAACAAACAAACAAACAAAAAATCATGGAAGATCAACAAGAACCCCTGAACAAATGGAAGTCTAAAGGTTGCAAATTTAAAGGAAAGGGAAAGGGAAATAAAGTTGCCAGACTAGATCAGCTAAAGGAAAAGTACAGGGCAAGAAAATGAAATTTGATAGTGAGGATGAATGTGCTGCAAATGGTGGTGCAGCTGGACCAATGAGAAGAGCATTAGAAGAAGCAGTCAAAGAAGAACCTGCATCAAAACAACAGAAAACAGAAAATGGTACAGGAGCCCAGTAGTTTTGTCAACCACTGTAACATTCGTTTCATTTACAATTAATCTGCTTTTCTCTTTGGAGATTTTTAAAAAGAAAATCGAATTAGGTCCACTTCAATGTCCACCTGTAAGAAAGGAAAATATTTTTGTTTTGTCTTTTTGTTATCAGAGGAGGATTTTTTCATGTATAGCTGTGTGTTAACAGATGATTCAAAAGGAAGGTTCTTCCACTAAATTGCCTTTTTAATATGAGGATAATTAGTATAAAATTTAATAAAATATATGCTGTATAAAAAGAAAAAAAATAAGAGGCATGCTTAGAGAATGATGACAGCTGCAGGCATGCGAAGAAGTGTGGCACAATATACGCATTTATGTATTGTGAGAAACGATGTATGAGCCCCCAATAAAATTATTTTTTAAAAAGGCATGCTACGTGAAGTTCAGAGGAAGAGATGAAAAGGATGCTTTGTCTATTGTCTTAAGCAATGTGCATGAGACCACAACAATTGACCATCATCTTGAAAGTAGAAAGGGAAAGGGGAAAAAATAACACAAAGTCAACCTAAAGCTCTGTTTATAGCAGAAACCTATTCCAAAAGAATCAAGAAAACCATACCTTTTCCAGACATATAAAATGGGAAAATTCATCAAAAGCAAAGGGGGGTGGGGTGGGGGGAAGAAATGTGAAAGGAAAATGAAACCAGCAAGAAATAACTCACTGTCAATGAGTTAATTCCAACTCATCAAGACTGACAGGGCAGAGTAGAAATGGCCCCTGGGTTTTCCAAGACTTAATTTCTTCACAGGAGTTGAAAGGCTCATTTTTTTTCTCCCTTGGCATGGCTAGTGGTTTCAAACTGCTGACCTTACAGATAATACTCCAAAGTATAACCACTACACCACTAGGGCTCCCCAAAAGAAATACAGACCTACCAATTCCTTGGTAAGAAACTCATTGAAGCTAGCCCAGTCTCCAAAGGGGGTGGGAGTGGGGAGGTGGACACATATTACTTGGAATTCTTTCATTAAAAACACTTTTCTCTTCAAAGCACTTATCTGGTCAACAATTTGGAGCCCTAGTAGCATAGTGTGTGACCAGTTGGGATACTAACCTCTAGGTCAGAAGTTCAAAACCACCAGCTGCTCAGAGGGAGAGAAATGAGGCTTTCTACTCCCATAAAGAGTGACAGTCTCAGAAACCCATAGTGGCAGGCCTGCCCTGCTCTGTAGGGAAGCTAAGAGTCTGAATGAACACAATGGCTTGGAGTTTGGTTTTCCTATTTAGAGTTAGTCAGCAATTTCTTTCTATCAGTATAGCCTCTTGTATATTTATTTTACACCTTAAGTTCTAACCTAATCCCACTTAAAATTGTTGTTGTTCAAATTGTTCCAGCTTTGGTCATCGTTGGGACCCCTTTCAGATAATTACTTTGACATATGTCCATCTTGTTGTCTTTGAACATTGCCTTACTTCCTGAGACTAAAAATGCTCTCCTTCTGGGTTTCCAAAACAACCACTCTCTCAGGATTCCTGGCTCCTATGCTGTCAGATGATACCGAGACAGCGGCTTATTGCCGCTGGCTGCCACTGTTCTCTCGGTGGACAAAGCAGGTAACATCTGTCTGCACGGGTTTGCCTCCTTTTCTGGCGCTTTGCTTTATTGAATCTCATCGATGTTGGTGGGGGAGAGGCTTTGTTTTGTTTTTTAACAAACTGAAGGTTTGTAGCAACCTAAGCCAAGTAAGTCTGGGGGCGTCATTTTTCCAAGGGCGTTCATTTTGCATCTGGGCCACCTCTGGGTGGTCCTCACACTCTGTTGACCCTTTACAGGATGCTACTCTACACGCAATGGGTTACAAGACAGTGTGAACACAACTTGTGTACACATTTGGAAACCTCCCTCAAAAATTCATGTGATTCTCTTGATTGTCATATTCGTTTTATTGTGGTGGTCTAGCATTGAGCCCACAATGGCCTCTCAGGGTTGCCTGTATACTAGTGAATAGACATGCCATGTATCAATAATTGTTTCTGTCTCTATTCATCCACACATAATATTAAACGAACCATAAGTTCCGCCTGAGGCCTCTGAGTCTAGCCCAGGATTGGAGGCATTTTTAGTGTCAGAGTATCAGTCTTCCCAATGTCACCCACCGCCCAACTGACTGGCTTACCTATTCCACACCAGCATACATGCCGAGTGATTTAGCATCCACACATAACACTTTTCTATTCTTCTTTGGTTTGTTTGTTTGGGGGGGGAGGCACCACTGTCCACTGGTAGTGGGAGTAGGAGGCCCAGCCTTTGCTCCTGTGGAGCTGCTGCTGGAATTGAACCTCTGTCCCAGTGGGCCGCAGTTCCGCGCACAACCACTACACCACTGGGGCTTCACATAACACTTTTCACAAGTGTTTATAGCAAATTTCTTCATAGTCACTGGAAACTGAAAGCCACCACAATCTCCTGCAGCCCGCAATGACCCACCTCTGATACAGCCGTACCATGAAACACTACTCAGTCATATAAAGGAATGAGCTTTAGCCTCCTGAATAAACATAGATGAATCATAAAGGATTTGACAAGGTGAAAGAAGCAAGAGCATAATCATCTTACAAAGTAATCAATTAGGCTGCATCAATATTAAAAATTCTTGCTTTCTAAAAGACACTCTTACAAAAATGAAAAGATGTTTGGTCAAGAGCAACAGGTAACCCACTATGCCACCCAAGCCAAATTCACCACCACGGAGTCAATGCTGACTCACCGTGACCCTCAGGTACAAGGTCAAAGTGCCCGGTGGGTTTCTGAGACTAACTCTTTGTAAGACTTGAAAGTTCTATCTTACTCCCAAGGTGCTTTTGAACAGCTAACTTTGCAGATCGCAGTCCAATTGTTGACTAACTGATACTAGAGCAGAAGCATTTCTTCATCGACTGGCTGGCTGAGGCTGTAATCTTTAGGGAAGCAGATTGTCACAGGAGCTTTTCGACAGTAGCTGAGCAAATAACCGCTGTGCCATCAGGGCTGTTAGCATTCACTATTAGGAAAATGCAGATTAAAGCCACACTGAGCTACCGATGTTCAATTATGAGAATGGGGAACAATCAGAAACTAACGTGACAATACCTTGTGCTGACCGGGATCTGGGGCAACTAGAACATCCGTAGATTGTTGGTGGGAATGCAAAGTGGTACATGGTGCAAAACAGGCATGTTTTTCTTAGTAAAATTAAACATACATCTATCCTATGATTCAGAAACCCCACTCCTAGATATTTACCCTAGAGAAATGAAAACTTTCATACACCCAGAAATCTGTACACGAATGTTCCTAACAGCCTTAGTCAGAACTGCCAGATACTGGAAATAACCCAAACATCCCTCAGCTGGTGAATGGATAAACAGATGTTGGTAAACAATGGCATTCTACTGAGCAAAAAAATAGGGGGAAACTATCAACACATGCAACAACTTGATGGATCTCGAAGGCATTATTCCTGAGGGCAAGAAACGGGTCTCCCAGTGCTACAAATTGCATGTCTATTCATATAACATTTCTAAAAGGCAAGGTATAGTGGCATACCAAAAAGCTTAAACCAAACTTGATTGCCATCAAGTCCATTCCAACACAAGAGCAACCCTCGCAGACAGTGGGTTTCTGAAGTTGTACAATGTTACAGGAGTAGAAAGACAAATCCCCCCTTCCCCAGTGTGGTTAGCAGTTCAATGGGCAATGGTTGCTAGGCATCAGATGTTCGGGGAAGGGTGAGACTGAGACTCTAAAGCAAATGTCAACAAACATTTTCTATAAAGAGCCATGTAGTAAATGTTTTAGATTTTTGTGGTCCACATATGGTCTCTGTCACATATTCTTCTTTGTTTTGAATTGTTTGCATTTTTTTTTTGGCATCACTGCCCTCTGGTAGGAGTAGGAGGCCCAGTCTTGCTCTTGGAGAGCTGCTGCTGGATTTGAACCACCAGCCCAGTGGGCCACAGTCCCACATACAACCACTATGCCACCAGGGCTCAGCCGACTTGTTTGTATTTTTATTTTTACAACCCTTTAAAAAGAAAAAAAAATGAATGAGAAAAAAAGGACTTAGTTCTTGGGCCCTAAGATGAGAGGCCACAGGATTTGTCTCAGCTAGAGTTGGCCAACTGGGCTCTAATGAGATAGCATAGGGAGTTGTCAGAAATGATGCAATTATTCTGAATTCAGATCCTGGTGGTTGTTATACAAATCTACACAAGTGCGTGAAAGTTGTTCACACACACACTTATTCATCCACAGAAGCATCAATAATGCTGAACATTAAAAAAAACAAAAGCAAACTAGTTTCAGTTCGTCTGTGTCACAGCAGGATCAAAGACAGCCTTCTCAAAGATCAAGAAATATTTTGAGAAGTCATGTCTTCTATCAATTCTATTTATAAAACTGTTTGCTACAGTAATTGCCTTGGTAGTTCAAGTATCAACCTTGTGTGAGTGAGATAATGAATTCAGTTGTAATTTATTAGGTTATGATGATGACAATGGCTTCTTTGAGGGCCGGGAAGGCATGTGTTAATTATTCCCCATTACAAAGAATGATAAATGCATTTATCACTTATAAGAATGTCCAGTTTATTAGCTGAGTAATGAGCATCTACGCACAAAACAGTACGTGAGTATTAGCCTTTAAATAGCAATCTAATCTGTATTGTTTTCAAATAAGGTGCCCTTGTATCAGAATTTATACTATGCCTTTGAGAGAATGTGTCCTTTCTTAGGTTTTCTAAACTGTACAAGAGAATCTGCCCTTTCGCTGAATGCGCAAGATAAGAGTGCCAGTGTGTGGCAGCAGCTCCACGTGTGTCCCCCAAGCCCGAGTTACCATCAGAGAACACTCAGCGAACTGTAGTTTAACAATCTAGAGAATTGGCTTCTGTGCGTTGGCCAAATGAAGACCCTTGCAAAATGCTTTGTTAAAAAATAGCTTTGTGAAGAGGATAGCAAGGTTTCATCTGGAGTTGCCATTCTTGCTCAGGAGCCCTGGGGGCGCTGGCGGGTAAACGTCGGACGGCTAAGCTCAAATTCTGCCGTTCAATCTCACTAGCCGCTGGGCCGGGGAAAAATGAGGCTATCTGCACCTAGAAAGATTTACAAAGCCTCCGAAACTCATCGGCAGGGTCTCCAAGAAATGACTCCAGGGAAGTGGGTTGGGTTTAGTTGGTTCGTAATTCCCACTGTTGTGGGTAGGTGTGCCGGCGGGTCAAGGGTGCTTTGGGAAACAATCTATGTATTGAACCTTTCAGCTAGGCTAGACACGGGGAATATCCAGCACGCAGGCCAGGTAAGAAAGGCCGTGAAATCCTCAGTCCCCGCGAACCTCACAGGCCTCATCCAAGAGAAGCTGTTCCAACCTCACGTTAGGGATGAGTTCCTCAAATGGTTCACGAAGGCAGTTACAAAGATCCAAATGACCCTTGGCGGGGGGAAAAGGCTCCCAGGCCCTGATGCTAAGCAGGCCTTAAAATGACATTTTGCAAGTATATACTTCGAGGAAACACTTGACAGATGAGCAGAAATTGTTCCTTAACTTTTATTATGCATTTTTAAAAGATTAAAAAAATAATAATAAGGATAAAACTTGAAACACAAAAGTGCAATGCAGGCTTTGTCCCCTCCTAAAGATGGATAGCCTTGGCAGCCCACAAGGGTTCTACTCTGTTCCACTAGAAGGCATTGAGTCTGGGGTTGGGGGATATTCAATTACTCAGTGATGTTACTTATGTCTGCTCTTTCCACAAAAATATGATCTCATGCAGATAGGAATTTCTATCTGCTTTGCTTTCTATTCTCGGTGTCTAGAATTAGCCAGGGCACACAGTAGGTATGCAATTAAAAAGTTTAAATCAGGGCTGAGCCCCTGTTGTGTGCGGGACTGCGGCCCATAGGGCTGACGGTTCAAATCCAGCAGCAGCTCTCCAGGAGCAAGGCTGGGCTTCCTACTCCCACCAGGACAGTGATGCCACACACACGCACACGCGCACACACACACACACACACACACACAAAGTTTAAACCAGTGTTTGCCAAAGTGGTTGATATCACCTGTCAAGATGACACTGGCACAATTCAGGGGTGGGAGGAGAGGTGGGGGCGTGGCTACAAAAGCAGATACCTACGTTGGATTGTGGACTATAGCACAATTTTTTTTTATCAGTATACAATCTTTTAATTGCCAGGAGGGCACTAAGTTGTTTGTTTGTTTATTTGTGGGAAGGGGACAGTAACCAAATAAGTTTGGGAACTTGTGGTTAAAATGAATGCTATTGCCCTAATTAAGTGTGTTTCAGTTTGGAACTTTTCATTGAGCATTATGCTTTAAGGATGATAATATCGGACCCTTCAGGAACAATAATGGGAGTAGCGATACCATGAGGGTAGGGGTAGGTGAGGAGAGAAAAGGGGAACCGATCACAATGAACCGCCCCACAACAACAGAAACTTGGGTAAAGGGAGTCAGCGGTGGGAGTTGTAAGATATGGAAATAATAACAATTTATAAGTTATCAAGGGTTCATGAGGGAGGACCGAGAGGAGGGAGGGGGAAAATGAGGAGCTGATACCAAGAAAATGTTTTGAAAAGGAATGATGGCAACATATGCACAAATGTGCTTGACACAATGGATGTATGGACTGTTAGAAGAGCTGTAAATAGCCCCCAATAAAATGATTTATTTTAAAAAGTCACTATGGGGGGGGGGGGGAAAGGGGTAGGGGATGGTAATGCTGGTCACCGGGCAAATGCTTTCTAGAAGCTGATACTTGGACAACTTTGCATCACGGCAGTTTCTCCATATCAATACGTTATTATTGTTGCTGTTGCTAGTGGGCTCCATTCCCTGTCCTGCCCCTACTTCAGGCCCTTTGTTGTGCTGCAGTCCCTTGTACATGCTATTGTGCCTTCCATTTCAATATCAATAGGTTTAATCAACTATCTCCATGTCAATAGGCCTAACTTTGAATAAAAATACTGTCAGATCCCCATTCTAGTATTTATGGGAGTTTTGAAGGCAAGTTTCTCCATCTTTGGATTCTTTTTGTTTTGCATTTAGGCTTTTTCTTTTATTCCTTTTCTTTCTTTTCTCTCTCAGCAATTCTTCTATGATCTTGTTCTAGTCTTCCTTCCTTCTTCTTTAGCCCCTCCCCTAAAAAAATTTGAGAGATTGTTGGCTCTCCAGGCAACTTTTCATCTGTATCAGCACCATCACAATTTGAACTGACTTATGAGAAACTGTTTTTTATTAGATATGATTTTTAGGCAGTTTTATTCCTCAAACTCTGCTTACTGTAAAACAACAACAACAACGATAGCTCATTACCATGAAGTCGATTCCAATTTACAGTGACCCTGTGGATTCAAACAACACTCACTGCCATGGAGTCAGTGTTGGCTCAGCTACTGTTTACAGGAGTAGAAAACCGAGTTTTTCCCCTGCTGAGCTGCTGGCGATTGTGAACTACTGGCCATGCGGATGGGATCGCAGCCCAACACGTAACCTCTATATCCACCAGGGCTCCTCAGCGACCCCGTGAGGCAGGGTAGAATTGCCCCGTGGGTTTCTGAGACTGTAACTCAGGAGTTGAGAGTCTCATCTGCCTCGTAAGGAGCAGCTGACAGTTTTGAACTGCCGACTTCGTGATTAGCAGCCCAACACCTAATCACTAAGCCACTAGGGCTCCTTGAGTTCCTCTTAATTGACAACATGAACAAATTGCATTGACGGGGTAAAGAAGGAAGCAGAGACGGCTGCTGGAGTAACCACCAGTGTTCATCAAATCTCAAACAATTGCTAGATGATAGTTAATGAGATTCTGACCTATTAGCTTTCTGTTGAATTCTCAAATTATTTAAACATCACCACTCTGCAATGTAGTTCAAGTATTTCTGCCTAATGCCTTTCATTCATTTTTCCGTGATGAAGAACAGAGTAAGAACCACTGTGAGGACGGCACAGGACCAGGCGATAGTTCATGCTTTTGTGATTAAGAGTTGCAACTGCCCAATGGCCCTGAAATAGCAAGAAGGATCAAGGGATATGGCTAAAGCATTTCAATTTGGAATATGCTAGTTAGTTGGAAAAATATTTGAAACCAGATTGATTTAAAGCTTAAGATTTGGGCTGGGGGCTGAGCCCCGGTGGCATAGTGGTTGTGCACGGGACTGCAGCCCACTGGGATGGAGGTTCAATTCCCGCTCACAGGAGCAAAGGCTGGGCCTCCTCCTCCCACCACCAGGGCAGTGATGCCTTAAAAAAAAAGTTGCAGTTTGTTGCCTGGGGTTGCAAAAAAAAAAAAAGTTGCAGTTTGTTGCCTGGGGTTCGTAGTTTGTCGCCTTTGTAACTGTAAACAGCCCTGGCCTCTGAAGCCAGACTTGCAGCTGTGCTGCCATTCACTTGTTAAGTTTGAAGATCACGATATGCTAATTGCCTAAACTTGCTTGCCCTATAAAACTGTCTTACTTCTCACAAATCAAAAAAAAAAAAAAA
>PVJH01021316.1:0-38889 GCA_004026705.1 Nesogale talazaci
CTTCTGTGACAGTTATAGGCACGAGTTTCTTATTTATATCCCTGCACATGCTTATGAAGCCTTTCTCCTAAGCCTAAGTGTCTGTTGAAGATGGAATTGTGTCTTTTCTTTACAAGCCAGATTGCTTCAGGTCTATTTTACATATAGGGAAACTTACTCATTTAAAGTGTCCACATTTTTGACAAGTGCATATTGTCCTGTTACCGCTGCCACAGCCAAGATCTTGAATTTTTCCACTCACACCCCCCCAAAAAGCACACACATCCCCTTTTGATCTGTCAATCCCTTCCTCCGTTTCTCCACGATTCTCTGACAACCACTACTCTGTTTACAGCTGATGTCATTTTTCCATTTCCAGAATGTCACCTCAGTGGGATCAGGGATAATGTAGTGCTGTGAGTCTGTCTGCTTTTCCTTAGCACTGTGCTTTTGAGCTTCCACTGTCTCATTGCATCAGCAGCTCACTCCTTTTCATTTCCGAGAAGTATCACATCATATAAACATGGCACAGCTTATCCATCTACCTTGTTGTTGCCAGGTGTAATGGAGGGGATCTGGTCCTGGAGCAACCCTATAGGATAGAGTTGAACCACCTCCTAGACTGCAATCTTGAAAGAAACAGATCATCAGGCCTCTCTCCCACACTGGGCTGGTTCAAACCACCAGCCTTGAGGTTAACAGCCAAGAATGTAGCCATTATATCACCAGAGCTTTGTATCCATTCACTATCTAGTGGATGATCAGGCCATTTCTAGTTTTCAAGTGTGTATCTGAGGGGGCTGGAGCAGAGAGCCAAAGCCCATCTGTAGACAATGGGGCAATCTCCCCACGGAAGGACCACAGGGAAGGGATGAGTCACCAGGCTGCAGGAAAGCATCCATGAAACACACTCTGTTCCTCTGGTTCCTTGAGGCTTCCATGATCCCCGTGCTGCTTCCCAACTCAGACTAGACTAGAACATGTACACAGATATAGAAAGGAATGGGAACTCATTCCAGGAACAGAATCCAGGAACAGGATTGGGAACAGTGGTACCAGAAGTGTAGGGGGAAGAGGGGAAGAAGAAGGGAGAAAGGAGGAATCGATCACAATGATCAACACATAGCCATATACCCCTCAGCAGGGAGAAGAACAACAGAAAACATCAGGGAAGAGAGTCAGTGATCAATGTAAGAGATGAAAATAATAACAATGTACAATCTATCAGGGGGTAAAAGGGGGCTGATACCAAGGGCTCAGTAGAAAGTAAATGTCTAGAAAAGAATGAAGGCTACATATATACAAACATTCGAAGTATGGATTGTGATAAGAGTTGTACAAGCCCCCAGTAAAATGATTTTTTTAAAGCTTGTAGCTTAGCTTTTTAATGTAGATACAAAGCAGCACATATATAATATACAGAATGACTGTACAGATTCAGGATGTTTGCCCCTGTCTTATTACTCCAAGACTATATTTTTTAATGTCATTTGCATTTGTCTTTGCATTACTCTCAATCTTTTTTTTCCCCTTTCTGGAATACATTTCTTGATACCCTCATTTCTTGCCAAAATCCACATTCCTGTTATATAGATGGTTTTTGAGAAAATATTTCTCGATTCCTGAATTCCTGTTATATAGATGACTTTTGAAAAAATATTTCTTGACCCCTGAATTCTTACCATTTTTTTGTAGTTTACAATGTACAAAGCCCAAGAAGAGTGAAAAAAATCTCTTGACTTTTTAGTTGGTACCAAATGTGACCGATAATTTTAAATGTTTTTTAACTACAATGTGAGTTAAAAAATATTTTTTCCACACAAGCCTTGGTGATCACGAGGTGTCAATAGGATCAGTTATCAGGCATCTAAGACCCAGAACAAATTCATACCAAATGTGAATTGGAGGGGGGGAGGGGAACATGAAATGGAGACCCAAAGCCCATCTGTAGACAATTGGACATCCCCTCACAGAAGAGTCATAAGGAAGAGATGAATCAGTCAGTGTGCACTATAGCACCAATGAAACACACAACTCTCCTCTAGTTCTTTAATGCTTTCTTCTCCCCATTATCATGGCCTCAATTCTACCTTACAAATCGAACTAGACCGGAACATGCACACCACTACAGATAAGGGCCCACAACACAGGAAATCCAGGATAGATAAACCCCTCCTGGCCAATTTTGAGAATAGAGATAGCAGGAGGATAAAGGGAAGGTGGGAAGAGAAAGGGGGAATCAATCACAACGGTCAACATATACCCCCCCTCCCAAGGGGACAAACAACAGAAAAGTTGGTGAAGGGTGACATAGGATAATATAAGATATGAAAATAATAATCTATAACTGATCAAGGGTTCCTGAGGGAGGGCGGGTGGGGGAGGGATGGGGGGAAATTCAGGAGCTGATATCAAGGGCTCAAGTAGAAAGAAAATGCTTTGAAAATGATGATGGCAGCATATGTACAAATGTGCTACATACAATGGATGAATGTATGGATTATGATAAGAGACATAAGATCCCCCAATAAAAATATTTAATAATAATAATAAAACAATTGTGAGGATGGCACAGTTTTTTCCTTGGTGATAAATCTGTGCTAATCTATAAATGACTTATGAGGGGTCCAAATTAACATACCATCTTACCACAAAATGAGATATCTCTCTTGTACTTCTTCCACTAGCCACTTAATTTAAACTCTGTAGCTTGAGCCAACACAGAGATTGAGAATTTCAACAAAAAGAGGTAATTAGAAATGCCTGGTTTCACTTTGTGTAGGGACTATTCTTCATAGATCTGATGTTGCATTAGAGCAGAAAAATGATCAACCAGGGCTCTGAAGTTCAACTCAGACACATAATTGGTCAATGCCTTTTAGATCTAATGGTCTAAGTGACTCTTCGAAAAGGAGGGTGTGATGATTAGATTTTAAGTCAACTTGATGTGCCAGAGGGAAATCCAACTTACCAATTCGGTTACAGCCTGATGACACCTACTTGGGGGTGTAACCTCTTGTAGAAGACACTTCTTAAGCTGAACTGAGCTCTCTCCTGCCCCCTCACCTGCTGCTAGAGCTGAATGCTACATCCGGTTCATCAACCTCCAGGTATCATTGATTCCCTTGGCCGACCTCTGATTCATTCAGCTCAGCCTGTGGCCCGCCTGCGTCATCTTCCTGCTTCCTGTTTGTCAGCTCCCACAGCTACAGGAGTCAGGAAAAGGCTCCAGCGCACATCTGACCTATGAACTTGACTGGAACAGAATCTACCTAAATCTACAACTATGTAAACCATTTCTTAACATAAGTTTCCTTCCATTTACATACACCATGCAAGCATCATTGGTTCTATTTATTTATTTATTTATGAAAACTCTCCCCCACCAGAGTCTCTAGGAAACACAGGGAGACGAGACAACAGGGACATTCGGGGAAATGGTGAAAAACCAACAAGAAAACTCTATCCTGCTCCCCTGTGGCTGAGTTGATTCCTACTCGTAACAACTCTCGTAATCTGCTTCCCAGCGTTTCTGAGCCTCGAACTCGTTGAGGGACGGTAGAGATGGATTAAGAGGCGGTTGTGCCAATAGAGCAAAGGCACACTAAACAGCTTAAAATAAGGACAGTTGTGCATCGGGGTTGTAACCTGTCACCATGCTTTTCTGTCTATGCGCTGAACAAATCATCAGAGACGCTGGATTAGAGGATGAAGAATGTAGTGTCAGGATCAGAGGAAGCCTTGTCAACAACCTGAGGTGTGAAGATGACACACCCTTGCTTGCTGAAAGTGAGGAGGAATTAAAGCACTTGCTGACGAAGAGCAGTGATGGCAGCCTTCAGTGTGGATTATAACTCAGCGTAAGGACGACTAAAGTCCTCACCACTGGGCCAATAGGTGACATCACGATAAATGAGAAAAAGTTTGAAGTTGTCAAGGATTTTGTCTTACTTGAATCCACAATCAATACTCATGGAAGCAGCAGTCAAAAAACATATGCAGCAAAAATCTGCTGCATAAGATCTCTTTAGAGTATTGAAGAGCAAGAGTACTGAGAACTAACATGTGCCTGACGCAAACCATGGTATTCTCCATCGCATCATGCACATTAGACATTGAATAGGGAAAATACCATGGGCGGGCTGAGCCCTGGTGGCGTAGTGCTTGAGTGCGGGACTGCGGCCCACTGGCTTGGTGGTTCAAATCCAGCAGCAGCTCTCAGGAGCAGGGCTGGGTAGCTCCCACGACCACCAGAGGGCAGTGATGCCCCCCCCCCAAATACCATGGGCTGCTAAAAGGACAAACCAATCTATATTGAAAGAAACGAGGCCAGAGTGCTTCTTAGAGACCAGGAAGGCAAAAGTTCATCTTACATACTTTGGTCATGTTGCCAGGGGAACCTAATTGCTGGAAAAGGACATCATTCTCGATCAAATGGAGGGACAGCAAAGGCAGGAGGAAGGTCCTCAAGAAGGTGGATCGACACAGAGGCTGCATCAGTGGGCTCGGGTTTAGGGTGGCACAGGACAAGGCAGGGTTCTATTCTGTTGTGCACAGGGGTGCCATGGTTCAGAGCCGACTTGATGCTACCCAGCATGTCTGACTTGGCACAGCCACCCCTAGCATTACAACACAACAAGGTATAATTATGGGTGTCTCTGCCTAGAGCAAAGAAAGGGCAGTGAAGAAATACAATACTCAAGGAAATAACTGGCCCAAAGAACCTAATGAACTACACACACTTCACCTTCAATAACTCTGAGACCAGAAGAACTAGATGGTGCCTGGTTCTCATTATTGGCTGCTTTGATTGGGATCACAATAGAAAGTCCTGAACAGAGTGGGAGAAAAAAGTAGAACAAAAGTGAAAAGTGAAAATAATCTATAGTCTAATAGAGAATGTTGGAAGGAAAGATAAGGTCCTCAGATACCAAAAGGCCACCTTTATCCAAAATCAAAGTTCAGGAGACTCCAAAATCTTTTCTCTTTTCTTGATTTGGGCTGATTGTCTCTTCTTGCTACTGAGGCATTTCCCCTTTACTTTATCCTTTTACTGTTTTCATATCTGGACAGCTTTAAATTAGCAATTCACAAAGCCTTTAAGTCTGACTTGGTTGTTGTTTGTTTATTTGTTTGGGTTCTTTATCTCTCTTTTTCTCTACCCGACAACATGAGTGTGGATTTAGTTTCCCCCCAAAGCCTTCCTGAAGCTTCCAATTCTAGAGACTCTTCACCATTAACTATGATTTGGGGGGCTGAAGACAATGACACATCCTTGCGAATGTGATCTGCTTAGGTACCTATTCAGAGACTGCCCTCTTGACTCTTCCTTCCTCCATGGACCTGCTTCTCTAGCATAGCCAGGCCTCTGCCAACAGTCCCAAAGCACGACTTCTCCGTTCTAAAGAGAATGACCCAGGGGGATGGAAAGTGAGAGCCAGGGCAAGAAATAGCAGATCCAAACCATGTTCTCTCAGATCCAGCTGTGCATACTCCAAGACCGAGGCCAGAAACAGAAACCCCTCAGCCTCCAACAGATGCAAGGATTTTTCTGAAGTCCCGAATCATAGCTACAAACTGGTTAAGAGCTGGCCTCAGAACCAAGAATGGGATGTATGAGATGGCAGAAAATCACCAAATGGTCCAAGAATGACTAAGGTGTGGCTCAGAAGGTCTCTCTTCCTCCCATCAAGGATGTGCCTTTAGGAAACCTGCCCATGGGAGCAATCAGAGCTGGAGCAGTCAGACCTGGGACAACCGGAGTGGGAAGAGTCGGCCTTGGAGCAATCAGACCTGGATCCGCGGTCAGGTGTGGAATAGCCAGTCGTGGTGCTTCCAAGCCTGGAACCAATCCTGAAATGGCCAGACCTGGAACAGCCTGTTCCAGAACTGTGGAGAGGACTTCCCACTGACTTAACAAACTTCTGTCTGAGAACTGGAAGCTGTACAAATGTGAACATTCTTTTTAAATGAGTCCACAAGCATTTGATCTGAAGGTGTGTGGAGATAGATGTGGAGTTCCGTGCTCATTTGGACAGTGGCTGCATGACTTCCTTTTCTGTAGGACTTCTTGTTTTATAACTCTCTTGTCTTGTTAGCCAGCCAGGGAAGTACAGCACTGAAAAAACACACAGCGTTCCTCTGGTTCTTTAATGATCCCCCCATTCCCCACCAACTATCATGACCCCAGTTCTACCTTACAAACCTGGTCAGACCAAAGCATGTACACTGGTAGAGATATGAACTCTCAACACATTGAATTCAGGAGAGTTAAACTCCTCAAGAACAGTAATGGGAGCAGTGATACCATGAGGGTAGGGGGAAGTGGGGACTGGGAGAAGGGGGAGAAAGAAAGAAGCATTCCCAATGATTAACATGCAGCACACACCCACACCCACACTGTGGGGATGAACAACAGAAATGTGAGTGAAGGGACCTGGACGGTGTAGGCTATAAAAATAGTTATTATTTATCATTTACCAGGGGGGCATGAGGGTGGGAAGAGGGGGAGGGAGGGAAAAAAGAGGAGCTGCTACCGAGGGCTCAAGTAGAAAGGAACTGTTTGGAAAACAATGACAACATATGTACAAATACATTTGATTCAATTGATGTGCGGATGGTTATAAGAGCTGGGAACCCAGGACAGATGCACTCCTCGGGGCCAGTAGTGAGAATGGAGCTACTGGATGGGTGGAGGGAAGGGGGGGTAGAGAAGGGGAGCTAACTTCAAGGATCTACACACAACCTCCTATTGGGGGACAGACATTGGTAGAGAGGGCAAGGGGAGACATAGGGCAGTACAAGTTGTGACAAAACAATAATAATTTATAAAGTATTGAGGGTTGGTGGAGGAGTAGGGAGCAAGGATGGAGGGGGAAAATGAGAAGCTCTTGTCAAGGGCTCAAGTGGAAAAGTTGATGTTTGGAGAATGATGACAGCGGCAGACATGCGAAGAAGCGTGGCACAATATATGTATTTATGTATTGTGAAAAACGATGTATGAGCCCCCAATAAAATGATTTTTTTAAAAAAGAGCTGTAAAAGCCCCCAATAAAATGATTAAAAAAATAAGATTAGGTAAACTGGTCCAAGATGCCAAACCAACAGCTGACCATGTCAGCTTGCAAATTCAACTCCTTCTTCTCTTTTTGCCAAAGTTGGGATAAATGATCATTAATTCATCTCATTTTGTGTTTCCTTCTCTTTTTCTTTTTTTTTTTGGTGGGGGGGGGGGGGAATCACTGCTCTCCGGTGGTGGGAGTAGGAGGCCCAGCCCCACTGCTGGAATTGAACCTCCGTCCCAGTGGGCCGCAGTCAAGGGCACAACCGCTACACCACCGGGGCTCAGTCCCCTTCTCTTTTTCTTTTAGCCCGATTTGCATCTGAGCTCTGATCTGCTTTAGGAGATACATTCTGAAGTTGTATGTATCTTTGGATCTCTTGGAAACTTCAAAGGTCAGCAGGGACTCAAAGACCTCCCTTTGGTCATTCCTAACATAGCTGCAGAGGAAGTGCCTCTGAGAGAAGTCCTCCCAAGAGAGAGAGGAGAAAGCCAATATACAGACAATTTTCATTTAGCCTATGCGATTTTGTGACTTTTACTCCTTACCAGAAGATTTCTTACTCGAAAACTACGAGTACCTTGCACACAGAGCTTCTCATGCTTTTGACATCTGAAACGTTCCATTTTTTTCTTTGCCAACCCCAACCCCCTGCAATGACCTTTTCACAGTGCTTTCCGTTGCATTTCTTTTGTGTGTGATACTGTGAATTCTCTCCACGCAGCCTATCTGATCAACTTTACATTCTTCCGCTTATTGAGCTACCTTTGCATCCAAGGGTTTAAGCTGAGTAGTATGTTTTGATGATTCCTGCCGGGAAATTATCGTGAACCTTTTTAAGGCAGAAAATGGGAAACATCTCCCACACCCCTAAACTCTGTTCCTTTGAGTGATTTTTTTCATTTACTGTCATCAAAATAAATTAAGAAGGCATTTCAAAACACCAAACCAAACATATTGCCTTTGAGGTAATTTCAACTCATCGTGACCCTGTAGGATACGATAGAACTGCTCCCCTTACAAGATTACAAATCCTTAGGCGAGCCCAGTGCCTCATCTTTTTTCCAAGGAACAGCTGGTAAGCTGGAGCTGCTGATTCTGAGGTTAGCACCTTAAGGACTCTCACCAGTCCACTTAGACTTTAAGACACACACACAAAAAAAGCTTTGGTTTTTATTTTATATCCATTTCTAGAGGATCCTTCAAAGGCTGAGAAAAACATACTTTCTGCTGAGTAAATAAAATATATTTAAATTTTTTGTATGGCATGAATGTTACATATTGATTTCAGAAAAATGTGTCTGTTTTAATGCAGTAGGATGGGGACGCAATGGGATCCACAAGGGCTTAACTCCTAGTGATCATTATGATGCATTCTCTTGTATGAGAAGTTACCTGAGAGCGATGAAGTATACAGTAATTCTAGGCTCCAAGGGAAAGATCACAAGACAAGCACACAGCTATTAGGCTCCCTAGAACTGTTCTTCCTTTTTCATTTTTGCTGGAATACTTCAGTAGTTATCTGTGTGCATGAGACCTTTATGTTCAAAACATCTATGGGTTTTAACTCTTCTAGGTGTTCCCTAAATTCTCTGCTACATTTCATTTCCCCGACCTTTCATAGAAGATTGACAAGCACTTCCTCTTGCCTGTGTCAAGACTTACAGTATGGAGAGGTTCTCTCCTGAACAGCGCAAAGGCATGGGCACCATCTGAGGATCCTCATGTGGAACACATGCTGTTTCTTGCTCCCCCTCTTCATGCTGCAGATTCGGGTCCTGTGCAGCTTCCAGCCCCACCATATCCTGATAAAGATTCTGAAAGAAGCAAAACAGAACCAAATGATTATCGAAAGAGTTAGTGATCCCTCTGAGTCCTGCATATGTGTCCATCTTCTCTGGGGAAGAACACATCATCCTCCGGGAAGCTTGAGCCTTAAAATCAACTTGTAAAGTGAGCAGACATGCCCTCCCTTCGGTTTAAGCCAGAGGCAGGGATGTGTGGGAGATCAGTGCCCACATGTAAGGCTCTTTGTAGGGTTGGGTAAAAGAATTCCATCTGATCATTGACTTTGACCTTCATCCATCGGCCATTGTCATACCGTGGTAGTTTGCATGCTGCTGGAAGTTCTGCCATCGGTACAGATATTCTGAATACCAACAGCATTTCCAGTGGGGCACAAATTTCACCCACACTTCCACACTAAGACTGGGAAAAAAGGCTTCAGCTATCCATTTTGAAATTTGCCAATGAAAATCATATGGGTTAGCTATGCAGGACAGTAGAAACCCCAAACTCATTGATAGGGTACCTGTGTCATTAAACCTCATGACAGATCCCCTCTGACCACAGTGGAGGGACACAGATAATGTTATTGTCCTAGATTACTGTAAACTTGATCATGGTGAGTGGAACTCTTGACCCATCCTGGAGTTGTTCTAGGTTTAAATACTTTTTTTCTTGTTTCTCAATAGATGTTTCCTGTGGCAGTCACCTAATCTGGTGTCAAGTGAGGATTAAGAGTATAGGGGTGAAATCTAGCCTGGCAATGTGGAGCTAGTCAATGAGACCTCTGTGAGCATGGCCTTCTCCTTGGTAATTCCTTCTTGCAGGTAGGAGACACTGCCTCACTCCCTCCCTTGAAGACACTCGACTGGCAAGACTGGCTCCCTGTGAGACATCCCTGAGGAGAAGCCACATGAACCTATCTTGATGCAGCCAGAAATGTGGATCTCGAGAAGTCACATGGAGACTCCTGCCAGAGCTGAGATGCTTACAACTAAAGTGACCAGATTTTAAGTGGGACATCGTTGACTGGGGAGTGTGTGTGTGGGGGGGGGGGGGGGGGGGGGTCTTGATTAAAGATTTGGTCTATATGGAGCAACAAAAATTTTCATAGAATGCAAAAATAGTATTGTAATATATTCATTTTAATTTTAAAATGCCATGATAGTTGTTAAATTGTTAAAAACTGGGGCATCTGGTCACTTTACTCATACCACCACTGGATCCAAAGACTTTCTACCCATTTGGCTTGTGATCTTCTTGCACTCAGCATCATTGCATGTGCTTTGTGAGACTGAAGATTTTATAGACTGATATCAGACATATGGACTAATATCAGACTTATGACCTTGGACTGGAATGGCTTGGGCTGTTTTTTGTTTTTGTTTTTTGGCATCACTGCTCTCCGGTGGTGGGAGTAGGAGGCCCAGCCCCACTGCTGGAATTGAACCTCCGACCCAGTGGGCCGCAGTCCCGCGCACAGCCACTACGCCACCAGGGCTCAGCCCTGGGCTGTTTTCTTAATGTACAGTTGCTCTTGTATATAAAAGTCATTCTTATACACATATGAGTGTTGATGAATTTTTCTCTAGTCTACCTGGACTAATACATTATGGTACCTTGGGAGTGCGGTACTGGAGAAACAGATCATAATGGTGGAGAAAGAGTGGATGTTTGTTTGACTTCTGCCTCATGGTAGTGTTTCTTTGGCTAGCTATAAGTCAGCTAGAAGTTCTTTCAGGTTACTGAGTAGTCTTCTTGAAACAATATGGGAAGTTAAAGTTTTGATTATTTTGTTTGGATGTTGTCTTTGGTTATTCCTATATAAAGTGGTGAAATGAATGTATATTTTGAGTTCAGGAGTAGAAATCACTATTTGAATTTCTCTGAAACCATGCTGCGTAAGGAAAATGGCTGACAAAAAGCCTGGCTCTGGTTTGATTCCTTCAGAGACCTAATCCCATATTTTTGTATAAGAGGGATAGTTTAGATAAAGATTTAAATAAGCTAAATAAGAATTGAGTTTAACTGTCTTAAGCTAAGGATTGAGTTTAACTCAATAGTTATTTAGCTTAACTGTTTTAAGAATTGAGTTTAGTATCTGGTTCTACTTTGTTTATACAGATTTCCTCTGTTTGCTATTATTGCTATTATCATAGCAATAATAGAAATGATTTGAGAAGTATGAAAATAGAGAGTTTGTAAACCTACTTGCTTCAAGCCATTAATTTGATCTTTAGATGGGTTTAGGCCATGCCTAGAAAGAAGTCTCTGAAGAGATTTGCCCCACCCGGTGTATTGAAGTACTCAGGATACTTGCATTCCAAGAAATCTGTGTAAAAGCAAGATTGACAGATTGAAGAAAAAAAGGAACTCTTTGGAGTTGAGAATTTTTAATCAGTGGTTTGTGCCAGAAGCTGGAAAAAATCTGGAAGCATGAAGAAAACTCCTCTCTAGAACTGAATATTAAAGGAAGGTGTGATAGGCTTAAAAGCTTGGTAGGTGATCACCTGGATCTATTTGTTGCGTGGAAGTGGGGAAAATGTAGCAGTAAAGAGATGGGTTGCATTTGACCACTGACACCCATGGACATGGTTCATAAGAAATAGAGAAGATGAGAGCGGATTGACTGGTCTGAAGTTCATGACCTAGCACGAGAGGGCTAGGCTTGTTGAGAATTTGTGAGGGGGCCATAGTCTAAAGGGAAAGTGACCAATGGATATCCTGGTGAGGCTAAGTGAGACAGCCCACATTGAGTTGACCAGAACCCGACCAGATGAAGAAAAGTTATTTGAGCCTGTGAATTGGTGCATATTGCTACAGACTTTATGGGTGGCCTGTCCTGGTTTGACTTTGCTTATGAATTTGTTTCTTTAGTCTACCTAGACTAACACATTTTCTCTCTGGCTTATTTTAATATCCCTGGTGGTCTTTTCTTTCATACACACGTTTGGTTCTTTTGTTTCATCTTGGTATGTTTCCCAGTTTATGAAGCACAAAAGAGATGGATGTATAGACACACTAAATGATGTAATTAGTGGGCTGAGCCCTGGTGGCATAAGTGGTTGAGTGCGGGACTGCAGCCCATGGACCCGGCGGTTCAAATCCAGCGGCAGCTCCTAGCAGCACTGGGTGGTTCCCACGACCACCAGAGGGCAGTGAGGCCCACAAAAAAAACAAACAAAAATAATCTAATTTATTGAGGTTACAGGCGGAGAGGTTGAGGGAAATAGTAGAGCAAATAATGAATAATGAAAAACAAGGGGGGGGGAGATGCACTAGAATGGCCTGTGGTGATGTACAAGCAATCTTTTTTCAAGAGGACTTAACTACATGGAAGTTTTTGGTAAGTGAATACTATCTCAATAAATCTATTGGGGTGAAGGGGAAGAAATCGTATGGATCATAAGACACAGTGCTGGGAGATGAGTGGGCTAGACTGGAAGGTATTGCACGATGGTTGCAACAAGGAACTCACACCACCCACAGTGGTACAAATGGTCCTGCACTGGGCAGCATTCCATTGTGCCATGATGCATCACAGCTAACTTGATGGCAACTAACAGTAACACAGACTCTGACTCTCCACTCAGAGAAGATGGGAGTTCTGATGACTACTACTAATAATGCTCTGCCGGGCTGAGCCCCGGTGGCGTAGTGGTTGTGCGCGGGACTGCGGCCCACTGGGACGGAGGTTCAATTCCAGCAGTGGGGCTGAGCCTCCTACTCCCACCATCGGAGAGCCGTGATGCAACGCCCCCCCCCCCAAAAAAAAAATAATAATGCTCTGCAGAAAGGAAAAGATGGTAGTCCTGGTCTCTATGAAGAGGTACAGATATAAAATAACCAAATGCAGTGCCTAATGAGTGTTTGATCCTGTAATATATAACTGTCTTGTATATAATACTTTGGAGAAAATAGAGGAATTTGGAATGTTGAAAGTACTGAGGACATCAGTGGTAGAATGATTTGGAAAAGGATGTGGTTGTACAACACAAAGAATATAATCAATGACATGAATTATACATGTGGAAGTTGCTAAATTGGAGAATGTTTTGTTGCCACATTTTTATCACAACTTGTGGCAGTCACCTAATTTGGTGTCATGAGGATTAAGAGTGCAGGGGTGGAGTCTAGCCTGTCACTCTGGAGCTAGACAATGAGACCTCTATGGACATGGTCTTCTCCTCTGAGAATTCTGGGGAATCTGGTACTTCCTTCTTGGAAGCAGGAGACACTCTCTCACTGCCTTGGAAATACTCAACTGACAAGGATGGCTCCCTGTGAGACATTCCTGAGGAGAAGTCACATGGACCTATCCTGATGGGGCCAGAAACCTGGATCTGGAGAAACCATCATGCTTACAACACCACTGGATCCAAAGACTTTCTACCCACTGGCTTATGGTCAGTCTGCATCTAGCATCATGGCAATGTTCCATTGTTCTTGTATATAAACCTTTCCCTTATATATATGTATGCTTATGAATTTGTTTCTCTAGTCTACCCAGATGTGTTAGGGTATACAGTTTATATATACAAGAGGAATGGGACATTGAGAAAGCATCTCAACCCAGTCTGGTTCAAAGTCATAGGTCCGATATTAACCCATATGCCCAATATCACTCTATAAAGTCTCTTTCCGACTCACGAAGTCACAGGCCAGTGGGTGCAGAGTCTTGGCACGGGCAGGGGTCTCCCAATGGCTCCTCGCTTCCAGGGCTCAGGATCCATCAACAGCATCCAGAAGCAACTCATCACTGGCAGGCTTCTCCAGCTTCAGAGGTCTGGTTCCATCAGGGTAAGGCCGTGTGGCTTCTCCTCCAGCTCCTCCAGCTCCTTTGATGCTGCCATCTTGTCTTGTCCATAGTTCGTTGTCTCTGAGACTCACTCCCAACAAGTGGGGAGATAGCTTCTCATCTCCGTGAGGGAAATAGCTTGAGATTTCCCAGAAGTCTCAGGAGAGAGCCATGCCCACACAGAGGTCTCATTGGCTACTCAATGGCTATCTCCAGATTAACAGGCTAGACTCCACCCCACATCTCAATTATGAAATTAACATAAGCACATGACCATGACCGCCACTCCAGAGTAACACACAACTGGAAAAAATAATTATGTGCATAATAATGAATACAAGCAAGAAGAAAATGTGCTAAATTGGAATATAAATAAGTGGCCCTCTATCTGAGAAGCAACAAAACCCACATGAAAGATGCACACCAGACTGTGTGATCATGAGGTGTCCATAGGATCAGGCATCAAAGTCCCAGAGGCACAGAGGGGGGGCACAGAGTGTACCCAACACATTGGAAATCCCCTTACAGAAAGGTAACAAGGAAGAGATGAGCCAGTCAGGGTGCAGTATAGCACTGTTGAAACAGACAACTTTCCTCTAGTTCTTTAATGCTTCCTACCACCACCTACCACGACCTCAATTCTACCTTACAAATCTGACCAGGCCAGAGCATATATACTGCCAAAGATGTGAGCTTGAAACACAGGGAATACAAGATGGATAAACCCCTCAGGACCAATAACGAATATAGAGATACCAGGAGGGTAAGGGAAAGGGCAGGGGCGGGTCACAAGGGGAAACTGATCACAATGACCTACATATAGAACCCCTTTCTAGGGGGATGAACAACAGAAAGTTAGATGAATGGAGGCAGTGGTAGATCTAAGATATGGGGGGGGGGCGTATAAATTATCAAGGGTTCATAAGGGAGGGAAGAGGGAGGGGGAAATGAGGAGCTGATATCAAGGGCTCAAGTAGAAACAAAGTGTTTTGAAAATGATGATGACAACATATGTACAAATGTGCTCGACACAATGGATGGATGGATGATGTTCAGAACTGCAGGAGCACCCAATAAAATTATTTCTTTTAAGCAAGAAAATGTTCTAAATTGATTGTGGTGATCATGGTACAACTCTTCCAGATATGATTGACTTATTAAATTGTATGTGGATAAAGTGCCAATAAAACCATTAAGAATGCCCTTAATTTTGGATGTGTTTGCTGAAGGAAATAGGAAATGAGTCTGTGCTTAGAACCACTTTCAAACGGTTCAGAAAAACCCATGTGCTGGGAGCGTCTTTTGAAAGCTATGGAGGAGGGTTGGCAGCACAAGCTGTGAGCGGCTAGATTCCAGCCGTGCTGCCTCTTTACTGACAAGTGTGATTAAAACAGCACACGCTGTGCAGCCCGGCTCTGTGCTGAATGGCTGCTTGCCCACAGACAATCTTGAGCTACTTCTAAAAACCTATTACCTGTTAAATCCAAAGACTTAGACACAACCAACCTGCTTTATTCAGGCAATTGGAGGCTGAGCTGGCAAAAATTGTCACACCAAGACTATAGAACCGACAGTCACTTCCATTAGAAAGAACACCAGGGAAAGCTATAAAGCACTGATTAAGCAGAAGTTGGAATTCAAGGACAAGAAGCAGTTCTGAGAGACAGTCAACAAGCGGTTGTGCCTGAAATTGACTGAAACTCAGAGAGAGCTGAAGGACCTGACTCCAGAAGGTGGAGTTCATGGAGAAGTTTCAGGACCTTTTAGCGAGCAGAACATCAGCCCAGGTTTAGGAAGGGAGTTCCTGGTGTCACTGGAGGAATCCAGAACAGATCACACAGACTTTGTGTTGCTGTAGAAACCTAGCAAGATGTGCTGAAGCTTTTTAATGAATCAGCCAGGAAGCAGAAGAATTGCTGCAGGCCTTAAAGGTAAAACAGAAGAAGAAAGAATCTGATTGCTCAAACAACAAAGCAATTGATTTTGCAACCATCCTAGAAGAAATGGAGCAGAGGTAAAAAAAAAAAAAGCCATCAAAAATAAGGGGGATAGGGCTGAGCCCCGGTGGCGTAGTGGTTGTGCGCGGGACTGCGGCCCACTGGGATGGAGGTTCAATTCCAGCAGTGGGGCTGGGCCTCCTACTCCCACACCGGATAGCAGTGATCCCCCCCCCTCAAATAAATAAAAAAATAAGGGGGATAAACTCTCGGAGAAAGTCTTCTAGGACATGAAAACAGCATGTGTGTTTTATTCTGGCAAACCTGTGACGATCATTCTGAATGTACCTGGTTTTTGTTTGTTCATCTAAAGGTTTATCTCACAGGTGCTATGGAGAAGGGGGTTACTCTCTTGAACTTGTGACATAAATTTTTCAGTTTTTCAGTAAATGAAACCCAGGATTGATGAATCTATAGAGATAGCAAACAGAGCAAGGGAATCAGGGAGGGAGTACAAGAGTGGGAGGGGGCGATAAAAGGGAGATAATGTCAAGGTACCCAGGAAGAAATAGGGTGTTTGGGAAATGATTATGGAAGCAATGGTTCAATTCTGCTTGATGAGATTGAACCATGCAATGGTTTGACATTTGGGTTAATTCCCAAGTGAGAGTAAATTGAAAGACCACAAACAAACTTAGATCCACGAATGGTGTGGGGGCTCTTTCAACATCCCTGCTCCAATTTAAGAACAATTATTTCTCACATCATGACCCTGCGCGATACTCATCTCAAGGAAGAGAACAACAGGGATGATGGATGCTATAGCAAAATGTGGTGAAGAGATTAGATGGTTCCCAGCTATCAAATAAAATAGTGTCTGGGGTCTTACAAACTTGTCTCTGAACAAGCAGCCATCTAAGAGAGCTGTCAACTAAGTCCACATGGAAGCAGCATATTGTGAAGCATATAATCCAAAGTTGAAGGAAAGGAGGGATATCAGAGACTAAAGTCTGAGAAGCTGGTTGGCAGAAGGCCATGGATGGCAGTGGGACCCCAAAGATTCCTTGATGGAACTATGAAGAAGTCAACCTCCAACGAACTCCCTCTATCCACAATTGAAGGATAGGAGAAAAGTGGTCACTAAAGGAAGTGCATTGGTGAGTGGAGTACAGAAGGTCAAAAAGCATAGACCTGACTTGAACAGTTAAAATTTATCCACAGATTCCCTATAGGATGCATGCTAGACCTGACCTAGTTTCCAAAATCTGTGTCTTGGGGCATCATATAGTTTGGTTTTATTTTTGATTGTACACATTGTGGTATCTTGAGAATGTCATGGGGGTTACCTGCTTGAAATTGCAGTATATGGTTTTTCATTTGGTGGAGTATGAAAACCATGACCGATGAACCTATAGTGTCAGCAAGTGGAATAAGGGTCTTGGGGGTAGGGGAACACAGAGGTGCTGGCAAGGTGAAGGGATAATAATGCCAAGGGATCCATCTAGAAAAAAGCATGTTTGGAAACTGATTGTGGTAGCAAATTGTGGTAGTTACATAATCTGGTGTCAATATGGGACTTGCGAGGATTAAGAGTGAAGGGGTGGCGTATAGTCTGCCAGTTGGGCCAATGAGGCCTCTGTGTAGGCATGGCCTTCTCCTGAGGACTCTGGAAACTCCTTCATTTTTCATTCTAAGAGACAGGAGTTTCTTGAGTCTGAAAAGGACTTTATGAATTGGTATTGGACATATGGGCTAATATCAGACTTGATCTGAACTGGGTTGGGATGCTGTCTTAAGGTACAATTACCCTTTATATAAAACTCTCTCCTGTACACATATGAAAGTCTCTATGAATTTGTTTCTCTAGTCTACCTGGACTAACACAAAAATATGCAATTCTGCTGGATGTGATTGAAGTATAGACTGATTTATGTATTAATCCCAATTAATAATAAAAAATCAGGTCATTTAAAAATTACATGGATAAATTCATCTCATAGTCCCATTTAACATCCTCTTAGAAATTCTGTCATTGGGGATGTGTGAACTAATTTATGGGGTTCCATGTTTTCATCGTGAGTGCTGTTTTGTAGCTAATAAAATCTTCAACTTCTAAAAAAGGAAGGATGTGGCATCAGAATTGGAGGAAAGCTTATTAAAAACCTTCAAAATATAGATGACACAACTTTGCTTGCTGAAAGTGAGGACAACTTGAGGAACTTATTGATTATACTCAAAACCAGGAACCTCAGTCTGGATTACAACTCAATGTAAAGAAAGTAAAAATCCCTACAACTAGGCCAATAGGTAACATCATGATAAACGGAGAAAAGATTGAAGTCGTCAAGGAGAAATCTGTGTAACAGGCCATCAGATGCTCATATATAAGTTCATGCCGATGCTGAAGAAAATGAAAACAAGTCCACAAGAGTCAAAATACGACCTTGAGTCTATGCCATCTGGACAGTGAGAGCCTCTCAAGAACAGACTTGAGGCACTGAACACGAAGGACAGAGACCGATGAGCTGGGCGTTCCTGCTTGGACATACAACCAATGTTCACAGACACAGCAATCAAGAGATCGAGTGAAACATTGCTTGGGGTTAATCTGCGCACAAGACATCGCTAGACCTCTCCTCTTCCCAAACTGGAGGTTAGGGAATTCAAAGCAAATCCTGACGTTTCTCCAACCAAACACGAATTGGGGAGTTTCATGTCACTGCTTCTGAGGACTTCTCTGGCTAATATGAGCACTGTATGGGCCTGTGAACATGTGTTTCAAACCCTTACTGGGAATGTGAATCTGTTGTGGTCCCGTGATTCTAAGTCCTCATGACATCCTGTGTGTTAGAGTAGAACTGTAATACATAGGGTTGCAATGGCCACTTTCTTATGATTGCCAGGTCTTTCTTCTGAGGCACCACTGGGTGAACATGAACTTTCAGCCTTTCAGCTATCTGCTGAACACGTTCACTATTTACACCAATCAGGGATATATGATTTGGGAGATCCAGGAATCTTCGTATTTATAACCTGCATTTGATTACATAAAGAATCCTGGGGCTGAGCCCCGGTGGCGTAGTGGTTGTGCACGGGACTGTGGCCCACTGGGATGGAGGTTCAAATCCAGCTCCACAGGAGCAAAGGCTGGGCTCCTACTCCCACCACCAGAAGGCAGTGATGCCTAAAAAACAAAACCAAAAAAACCCAAAAAGAATCCTGGTTGTGTAGTGGTTATACGACTTGGGCTATCACTGGTAAGGTTGGCAGTTTGAAACCACCAGGCATTCCTCAGGAGAAAGGATTTTCTACTTTCACAAATAGTACTTTTTCAGAAACTCAGGGATGGTTCTAAAGGGTCACTGTAAGTCAGTATTGATCTGATGATAGTAAGCTTGGCTTTAGTTTGTTTGCTTGGATTATATAGTAATATGCAAATTGTAAGCAATAACAAACAAGAAGGAAATAAATAAAAAACACTACTATTCCTTGAGAGAACCAGACATAACTCCTGAGATATTTGGACATCACCACTCCTAATATTTTTCTGTAGTCCTCTCTATTTCTAAATTTCATATTTTCTTTAGCTGTTTCCCATTGTTGAAAGTTACTGTATGTTTGCATGTAAAGAACCTGCAGAAATAAGGTGTATATGTATCTATAACACACATAGCGAACATGGCAATGTAATGTACTAGGGGAGTTTGGCGGTGAGTAAAAGCTGCATGTGTTACTTGTATAAAACACAATTATTTCCACTACGTCACTAGGACAAACAATATAAGTACTTTGGTTTATTAATTTTTAATGTATCCTAATTATTTCTTTAGGAAATCTTCAAGGTGGGATTACTGTCCTGGAACATATAAATAATTTTTAAAAATTCCAAATTGCTTTCCTAAAGGTTCATCTGATGTGTACTGCCACCAGCTGTGTCGAAAGCAGGAGCCTGGCAGGGAAGTCTTTGTGTGTGTGTGTGTGTGTGTGTGTGTGTGTGTGTGGCATCACTGTTCTGGTGGGAGTAGGAAGCCCAGCCTTGCTCTTGGAGAGCTGCTGCTGGATTTGAACCATCAACCCTGTGGGCCACAGTCCCGCACACAACCACTACGCCACCGGGGCCCAGTCTGTAGGTAAGTCTTTACTCTCGGGCTGAACGTTGAGTTTAGAGAAACATTGAGGCCATCAAGCAAGAAAGCGTCTCAGGAGAGATGGACGGACTCCAGGAAGACAACTAGAGAAAGGAATGATGGTACACACAATCAATCCTACAGCCAAGCAACCCTCTGCGACAGGGTAGACTGTGCTCAGCTGGGTTTCCAAGCCTGTGAACTTTAAGGAGGAAGATCGCCTCATCTTTCTCCCACAGAGTGGCTGGTGGGTTCCCAGCCCTGACGGGCTATTAAGCAGCCGAGGGCTTGACCACCGTACCACCAGCGATCCTTCAAAGTCCCTGTTATTGATGGCCATCAGAGGCTTGCGCCCACAGCCCAGAGGACGAAATCTTGTCCGGGTTCTCAGGGAGTGGTAGTATTAAATTGGCCTGGAATTGGAGGAGGATCTGGGGTGCAGGACCCAGAGGCGGAGGGACAGCCTCCAGGGCAGTGCCCTGTGGGACAATGGGAAGGGAAGGAACTGCAGAGGTTTTTCCTGGAAGAGTGATTTGTGGCCAGAACTCGGGACAGGGAGGAAGGATTTGGGAGGAGGGAGCTACTGAATTCCACAGAGATGGAGCCATTTGAGCATCCATGCTGTGGGCAAGTAAGTGTCATCCTTCCTGTGTGTGGAGATCCACAGAGGAAGCAGGTGTGAAGGGACAGGGGTGGGGGGTGGAGTGGAGGGTGAAAGGGCAGCAACAGGAAAAGGCGAGCACCTTTGATGTGCAAGAGCTCCATTCTCCAACTGGCTGATGTAGGCTCGACCTTTGATCTCTCTCAGGAAGGACCCTGTGTCCTGCCCCATTTCCTCACAACTCCTCCCAGCTTTGTCTGCTTCCTGAAGGTGTGAAGGGCTGGCCAAGGTGACCAAGGCTCTGAAAAATGACTGGCCATTGAGATCTGCCTGGGTTTAGTGTCTCATTCCTGTACAGAATACTGAACAAACATTTTCACTTCCTATCGGATCACCTCCTGATTTTGCCATGGTGTCTCCAAGATGCACTGTAAAGAAAACCTGTTCTGTTAAGCTTCGGAAACTTTACGATCCTAACTTCATACATTTTCTCTGGTTTCAAATAACAGCTAGAATCAAAATGTTGGCTTATGTGTATGCAGCATCTGACAGATCACAAAGTCCTCTTATTTTCATTCAATCCCACAATAACACTGAGAATTAGGCATCGCTCCATTTTTATTAAGGCTCTCAGAGATGGTATGATTTATTTATAACAATTATCTGGCTGGCTAACTAGCAGAACCAGGACTGGAAAGTCCCACAGCCTCACAGCCGTTCATCATGTACACCTACCCTGGACCAGGATCTCCTGCAGAACACGCTGAGAAGTTAGGAATATTGTCTGCAATGTCCAATAGTGCAATAAGGTGCCACATGTTGCTACTGGGTACTAGAATAGCAGCGAGTACAACTGAAAATGATTTTTTCACTTAATTTTAATATGGTGGTTAGTGGCTGCCATACTGGGTAACTCCATTTTCTAGACCAGGGGCCAGCCCATGCTTACCCGCTGGCCAAATCTAGCCCGTCACTGGCTTCCGTACATAAATTTTTATGGGACTCCAACCCCCTTGCTTCTTTGTTGTCTGTTTTCATGCTTCAGCAGTGTTGAGTGGTTGTGACAGAGACCATTTGGCTAGCAAAGCCTGGAATATTTACTATCTTGACCTTTGTCACAAATGCTGGCTGACCCTTGACCAAAGGAGCCCTGGTGTAGTGTAAATGTTTGGCTGCTAACCAAAAGATCAGTGGTTTGAATCTACCAGTCACTCTTCAGGAAACAGATGTGGTCGTCTGCTTCTGTCAAGATTTACAGTCCTGGGAACCGTAGGAGGGAACTGTACTCTGTCCTATTGGGTTTCGACGAGTCGGAAGCAACTTTGAAGGGCTGGTCAGTCCTGGCCATTCCCTTCTTCTCTGATAATGAGTGTTTGCTACAAGGAGCCAGTTAATTGAAATGAAGAAGGACACAGGCTTTGAAGTGTCTAGGAGTTCTTACCAGGGCATGAATAATTAGGAGCTAAGCAAAATAATCATGGCTGTGGACCTCACTTTCCATTTCAGCATCTGTAGAGTGGGGCTAACATTAGAACAACTCATATTATTAAAGTTGTGGGAAGTAAATAAAATAATCATTATTTGTGCTTAGCACAATGTCGGACATACAGTAAGCATAACTGATAGTCATATCTATCTGTTAAAACAAATGGAGTGGAAATGGGAGAGATTACTAAAGTTTCTTTAGCTTTAAATAGCATTCCAGTGATAATAGTAATCATATGGTATGTATATCTACATCTATATCCATGTTAACATCTACATTTATGGTCCTTATGAGTTAGAATCAATTCAATGACAGTGAGTTTGGTTTGAGTTTATATGTGTGTTATATAAACAGAAAGTGCTATATATATAACAAATGCTTGTATGCTATGCATGCTAAGGTGACCAGGCATCCTGCTTTTTAACAATTTAATAACATCCCACAGCATTTTAAAATTAAATATATTATAATACTATTTTTACATTCTATGAACATTTTTGCTGCTCCATAGAGACCAAATTTTTAATCAAGAACCCCCTCCCACCTTGGTCATTGGTGTCCCGCTTAAAATCTGGTCACTTTAATTATGCACATATACAAATATACATATATATCGCTTTATGCTTATACAGCACCTTCACAAAATTGTTTTATTTCATCCTTACAGTTGCCCTGTTTAGTCAACAGAGGCAGATCTTATTAGCCTTACATTTTGGGATGAAGGAACTGAGACTCAGATTAAAGCAATTGCCCAAGTTTTTAATTTGAGAAAATGGTCAAGTCAGAGTTTAGGTTTTCAAGTTCTGGCTATAATTTTTACAATGATCCTGCTGTTACAAATAAAATGGATGCCAGATATGTTTTAAGAGGTGCATTAGCTAAAAAATAATAAAAAATAAATTAAAAAAAGAGGTGCATTAGCAACCTTCCTACCTCAAAAACAGTCCTTCTCTGAAGCTACTTTTTGGCCAGTGATGGCAGTTTGGGTCCTTGCTACTCACCATGTGGTCCACGGATCAGCAACGTCATGTGAGGAGCATGCAAGATACACAGACTCTCAGTGACACCACCCAAACCTCATTGAATCTGCCTCAGCATTTTCACACGTTCCTGGGTGACTTGCATACCTATTCAAGTTTGAAAGTGCAATGCCTGACATAGTAGTCATTCTTTCTCCATCCTCTCAACATTCTGTCTCTTTACAACAATGGGCTCTTGGACTGTTTGGTACAACCAAAAGAATTCCTCCCTCCCTCTTCATAAAGACTGCAACAATTAAAGATTGAACATAGCATAAAGTTTTCATCAAGAGGGAAAAAAACAACTATTTTAAAAGCCAGCTGTTAAAAGTCTCTAACTGACATGTGGGCATAATTTCTCCAGACCAGAATACCCAGATTACTCTCTTTGTATAATCTGCTAGCTGGACAATTTGGGGGCTCAGAAATAAGCAAGTCCAATGAGTAGGCATTGGATGTTACGGTAGGCTCCTGGCAAGAGTCTACTGAAGTGGTAGAGTTGTGAAGTAGTATGCACTTTGTCCTCTCCATCTGACCATCAGAAACACCTCTGAGTCCAATGGGGAGTGCTTGAAACACACACGTTTCCCTGGAAAATTCTCATGAAGCCACAGCTCCTTTTCCTAAGCAGTTGAGTCAGAGTGGAAGACACACACATGTGGCACATGCTTATACCTAGGGCAGTGTGCCGTTGGGATTTCATTTCTACTTAGAACACAGCACAGGCAACCCCTTCAACTCCCACGCATTAGATCCCAGGCATGCAGTCCTTTCCTATGTTTTCTCTAATGGTGTACCCCCACCCTGCCTCCATGAATTGTTTGTATCTCTTGCCAATTTCTTTTGGAAAAGCAAACCCATCTCTTTACCCCCAGTCTTCTGTCCATGCAGCGACTAGTCTCTGAAATGGTATAAGAACAACTGTGAGGATGAGGCAGGTGCAGGCAGGGTTTTGCTCTAGTGTCCGTCGTGCTGTCACGAGTTGGAGGCGACTTGATGGCCTCAGCAGGAGACAACATGACAGAAGTTCCAGGGTGCTTTTCTAACCTTGACTTTTTCAGCCATATCTGCCCCATTCATCCCCTCAACTGAATGGAGCCTTCTAACTTTCTGCAGATAGTCTCACAGCAGCACAGAAACCCAAAGGTCTTATCTTAGGCTGGGTTCACTAGGGAAGAAAAACAAGTGATGCCTATGTGTATACTTATGGAGAAATTTATCTTAAGAAAATGGCTCAAACAATTGTACATATGGGCAAGTCTAAGTCTAGGCAGGTCCCAGAGCTTTGGTTCATATGTTAGGCTGGAGGCTTCTCCTCCCTGGAATAACTACAAGGTGGCTAAACCTGAAATCAACAGGAAAGCAATAGGCTTATGGCAACACATGCAAATTAATACAAAGTCAGCAGTTCAGGTGGCTGGCTAGTGGTGGCTCCCAGGATCAGCAGACCATGTGGCAGCCCATTGCCTCAAGGGCAAGAGATCAGAAAAAAGCTTGTCAGATGCAAGACCCAGACGCAGCAAAAAGCAAGCGAGCTTTTCCCAGGGTCTACTTATATTGGAAGCAGGCCGCAATCAGAGGGTAAACTTCCTTTCAATTAGCTGCATTGAGCCTGTGACATGTAAGAGTACTGCAACCCACCTGAATTTTCTTGCACTTGAATGGCTATGATTACACTGTATTAGGTCAGGGGATGGAGGATTCATAGGTGCTAAATGCCAAACCGCTGAGAGCCCTGACCCAGCCAAGCTGACACAAAGCCTTACCATGGCAGACCTTCTACAATGGAGACCACGACTTGCTCCAGTCCTCCACCCCTTCCCCTCCTTCAGTGGGAATGAGGCAGCAGGTCATCTTCCTGCAAACAGTGCTGCCCCTAGTGTATGAGTCTGCCACTTTTTCACCTTCCTCAAGGATTTCAGAGCCAGGGCGCCATTTTTCTCTTTATACCTCAACTTCTCCCACAGCTGTGGGGCACTCGGCTCCGTAACTAACATCCTGACTTCACAACTCTCTCAACGGTTAGGCTTTCCTCTCCACACTACTCAAATCCCACAGTAGCCTGGGGTTGAAATGCAGAGTTTTTGGAAAAGGATGAAATATAGGATGAGATCAATCTTTGACAAAACCCGGCTTTCTCATTTTCTAGCTGTTTGACTTGGGAATTTTAAAATTTCTTTGCTTATAAGTAGATTTGGAAACGCTTACCTAATTGGTTTGTTGAAAAGATTCGGGTGAAACTGTAAGGAAAGAGTTTATGATAAATTTTAAATGCATTGTACTCAAATTAGAATGAACACTCGACAAGGAGCTGTATTCCTTATAAGAGTAACGAGTGCCTAGTAAGTGTGTGTTGGTTATGTTTTCATGGTGTTAGGTGCCAGCAAGTGGATTGCAGCCCACAACAATCGTCTACACAATAGATCACATACACAGCATGGTCCTGTGCCATCCTTGTCACTGTTTCTATGTCTGAATCCTTTGTTGCAGCCACGATGTCATTCCATCTCTTTTAGGGCCTTCTCCTTTTATGCTGTCCCTCCACTTAACCAAGCTAATGTCTTTCTCCAGGGACTGGTCTCTTCTGAAAATATGTCCAATGAATGTAAGAAGAACTCTTTCTTAGTATCCTGGCCTCTAAGGAGCACTCTAGTTGTACTTCCAAAACAGGTCCATTTGTCCTTTTAGCAGTCCCTGGTACTTTCTTTTGTTTTTTTTTTTTGGGGGGGGGCATCACTGCTCTCTGGTGGTGGGAGTAGGAGGCCCAGGCTTTGCTCCTGTGGAGCTGGAATTGAACCTCCATCCCAGTGGGCCGCAGTCCCGCGCACAACCACCACGCCACCGGCGCTCAGCCCCTTCCCTGGTACTTTCAATATTCTTCTTCAGCACGACAATTCAGATATATTGATTCTTCTACAGCCTTCCTTATTTGATGTTGCACTTTTATATGCATATAAGGCCATGGAGAATACCATGACTTGGGTCAGGTACCTGCACCTTATTTCTCAAAGTAACATCCTTGCTTTTTAATACTCTATAGAAATCTTGTACAGTATATTTACCGACTGTAATACACTTTATAATCTCTCAATTGCTGCTTCCATGAGTGGTGGTTGTGGATCCAAGCAAGACAAAATCCACGACAATGTCAACCTGGTCTCCATGTATCATGATGTTACCAACTGGTTCAGTTGTGAGGATTTTGATCTTCTTTACATTGAGTCATGACTGCAGTTCTTCATCTTCCTCAGTAAGGGCTTCAAGTCCTCCTCACTTCCAACAAGCAAGGTTGTGTCACCTGCACATCTCATCTTGTTAATAAGACTCCTTCTGTATTCTTCTTCATATAATCCAGCTTCTCTAATGATCTGCTCAGCACACAGATTGATCAAGTGTGGTGAGGGGATACAACCCTAAAAACCCTATGCAGGCAGGCAAGCACAATCAAACGAAAAGCCTTTGTGACTGGCATTGGGGGCTAGGGTTTTGGGGCCCGTGTTTATTGGGTGAGGTGCACAACAATCAATTTCTATTCACCTAGATAAGCAGAAGATGTCAGGAATAGGAGAAAATTAGATGTATTTATTATTATGCCAGACATTCTTCTAAGTACTTGACATTAATCACTGAATTTATAGTTCTTACTAGCTAAAAGCCCTTAAGAAATGAATCTGGAATTCAAACTCCATTAGAGAACCCTGCCCTTAAAAATCACTAGCCACTCTTCATGTCAGGGTTCCACTATTATTCAGCAAAACTTCTATGCGTCTCTGGTTGACTGACAGGTAGATTGGCCACATTGTTTTGCATCTTCCTCAGATTCCTTTCTCACTCAGTCCTTGTTTCCCAGTGCTGCTAGGTCCCACTGCCATCCGTGACTGACCTGGCTTCCAGCATGGCTGCCTGGCCACATGCCTCCACCGTGAGCCTTTCTCTCCCTGTCTCACCCCAGCCAAGCACGTGTTTTGTCACAATATCCTTTTGTTGCCACTCATCTTCTCCCACTGGCCTTCTGTCTCAGAGAAACAGCTTCCCTGCTTCTTCTCAGAGCTCTGCTCCTTCTTGGGCCTCCCTAGACTAGTGCAAATGGTTACCACACTCAACTGCTAACCAAAAAGGTTGGGGCTCAAGCCCACCCAACGGAACCTCAGAAACAAGGGCTGGAGATGTACTTCTGGAAAACCAGCCACCGAAAACCCTACGGGATCACTGTTGTACTCTGCCATGACGGGGCTGCCTAAGTTGGAGGGCATTGACAGGCAACTGAGTTCTTTTTCCTTGGTCAGTCTTGGAATCGACTTTGTAGCAGCCCAGATGTACTGCCCACCTAGGCGTGCCGCCCACCTGGCTCAGTCCTTTACCCTTTATTGGCTTCCAGTTTCCTGGGGGTGAGGGCGGCATGCAGAGGAACGACCCCTGGTCCTGTTTCTAGCTATTGAACTCCATCATGTGCATTCCCACACAGAGGGACTCTATATGACAGAGTAGAACTGCCCCCTGTGGATTTTTTTTTTTTTTGGCATCACCGCCCTCTGGGGGTGGGAGTAGGAGGCCCAGGCTTTGCTCCTGTGGAGCTGGAATTGAACCTCCATCCCAGTGGGCTGCAGTCCCACGCACAACCACTACGCCACTGGGGCTCAGCCCCACCCCTGTGGATTTTGAAGACTAACTTTACAGGGGTAGAAAGCCTCCTCTCTCTCCCCTAGAGAGACTGGTTGTACAGAACTGGCAACCTTGTTGCTAGCAGCACAGTAGGTGACCACTACTCCAGCAAGGCCTTTGGCTACCCGCCCCCCCACAATTCCTTTAAAGACCCATGAATGTTTTTCAGTTAACTTAGGACTCTGCCTCTGCCTCTCCCTTTTCCCCTCTTAGAAAAAGAAGTCTTACTGTGTGATGGAGTTCCCTGCGGCTCTTTTCCTTTTAAAGAAATGTCTTCAGAAATTTCAACAAATAGACACTAGGGCCCATTTCCTGCTTGCAGAGTTTGATGACAGTGATGACATTTCTAAAGTTTGACAATCATTTTTATTCTTCTCCAAAGCATTCTTGCCCTACTAACAGAAACTCGCTCTCCCCACACTTCCTATCGAAGTGGCTGTTGTCAACTTGATCCCATACAGATACCGTATTTTGGGGTCCACAAGACGCACATAACCATAAGACTTACCCAGTTTTTAGAGCAGGAAAATAAGAGAAAAATATTATGAACCGAATAGTACGGTATACTAAAATATTTATTAAAATAAAGCAAATATGGTAATACTCAACAGCATAAACCCAACAGTGGTGTTATAATGTGACCAGATGCCCTGCTTTTTAACAATTTGTCCTGTAACCCACGGCATTTTAAAATTAAATAAATATACTACAATTCTATTTTTGCATTCTATGAACATTTTTGTTGCTCCATATAGATGAATTTTTTTTTTTAAGGCATCACTGCCCTCAGGTGGCAGGAGTAGGAGGCCCAGCCTTTGCTCCTGGGAGCCGGAATTGAACATCCATCCCGGTGGGCCGCAGTCCCGCGCACAACCACTATGCCACCGGGGCTCAGCCCCCTAGACCAAATTTTTAATCAAGAGCCCTTCCTTCCCCCGATCAATAGTGTCCCGCTTAAAATCTGGTCACTTCACTTTCATTAACAAATGAGGGGAGGTGTGCGCTGTGCCAATCCTGTGATCTGATTGACATTGAGGCTATAGAAGGCGGGACTTCCCCTGAACCCACAGCAATCCACAGCTATGCAAACAGCGGCGGACAGTAAGGGCACACATGGGATCAAGAAGAAATGTACTGGGCTACCACATCATCAGACCATAGGACACACTCTCACTTTCCCCCAACTTTTTTTTTTTTTTTTTAGGCATCACTGCCCTCGAGTGGTGGGAGTAGGAGGCCCAGCCTTTGCTCCTGGGAGCCGGAATTGAACCTCCATCCCAGTGGGCCGCAGCCCTGCGCACAACCACTACGCCACCGGGGCTCAGACCCCCAACTTTTTTTTGAGGGGGGGGGCAGTGCGTGCAGCTTATGGTTTGACAAATTTGGTAGTTCCTTCCAAGAACCGAGTTGAAGAAGATAGGCTTCTTCTCTAATGAAGCTAAACCGATGTCTGGTTGGAAGACAGACGGCTTCAGAGGCACTCACTGGTTTAAAGAGGATCTTGGTGCAGGTATTTGTGGGGTTGATCCTGCCTTGCTGGCTGCAGAAGTTTGGATTCCACAAGAAACCCTTTCTGGGAGGGTGGCTGAGAGGGGAAGTCCAGTTCCAGGCTCATGGAATGCCTGAAGAAACAGCAGCGGCACGGGAATCTGAGGGCATCCCCAGGGATGCCTCTTGCATCTCTGTGGCCTGCCTGCCTACCTGCCTGCTGCAACAGTCCTGCTTCATGCAGGGCCATCCTCTCCGTGCTGCAGAAAGAAACTTCCCCCCAGGACTGCAGCTGGGTCCAGTCCCCCAGTCCCTGTGCTGCCCCAGCAGGGAGTTGAGGTTGTGGGCTCAACTTGTTCTTGTCTCAACTCTTCCACCCATAGATCACCAGGCCAACCTCAGCCCAGAAGGCCCTTTGTGTCCAGAAGGGCACTGGGTGTCTGGGAAAAGCTCCAAGTCCTGGAAAGGTTAGCAAACAGGTGTCCAGAGAGTTGAGAGATCTCAATAATTAAATATTCGGAGTAGTAAAAAGGAGTTTGTTTCTTTGCTTGAAAGAAGCCAAACCTTTCCATGAGCACCTTTCCTTGGAGAGGTCTTCAGAAGTTCCATACCCTCTCCAGGAGTGCTGTGAAGGTGTCAGAGGTAGGGTCGTTTGGTTTGGATGGGCCTCCTTTCAAACTGTGAGCATAAAGCGAACTAACTATGTACAAGGCACTTAGTGCAGAGTAGGCATGGACAGAGAAGGGACAGCTGGAAGTAATACAATATGCAGTCTCTGCCTAGCTATCAAAAGATACATGTCTGGGGGTCTTAAAGGCTTGAAGGTAAACAAGCAGCCATCTAACTCAGAAGCAGCAAAGTCCACCTGGAAGAAGCACTGTGTGACCACGAGGTGTGAATGGGATCAGGTATCAGACATCAAAGAACAACAACAAAAAAATCACAGTATTGTGAATGAGGGGGAGTGCAGAATAGAGATCCAAAGCCCATCTGTAGGCAACTGGACATCCCCTTACAGAAAGGGTTGCAAGGAGGAGACGAGCCAGTCAGGGTGTAGTGTAGCACTGATGAAACATACAACTTTCCCCTAGTTCTTTAATGGTTCTTCACTATCATTATCCCAATTCTATCTTTAAAATCCAGCTAGACCGGAGGATGTACACGGGATAAGACAATTCTATCTTACAAATCCGGCTAGACCAGAGCACGTACACTGATACTGATAAGTATAATACAACTTACTGCAAAAGCTGAAGCAAACCCTGGCAAGGTTAAAAGCTGATGGCTGTCAGTTAACTGTTTTCACTGGGCCTTTGCTGAAGGAGGAATTGAGCAGTGAAGTGCCAAGTCTGCTACACAATCCCAATGGGGTAGGGGGTTATTCAATGAACAGCTGTGGATGGAGGGAATCAGCAGTCAGCTACACAAAACTGGTCATAGAAAATTGGGAACTGTTATACAAAAAAAGTCTTATTGACAGGAAAAATCTAGGAAGAAAAGCTATGGATAGAGGTAAAAACATAGGTGCTTACTTATATAAATATATCAATTCATAAAAATAGAGATATTTAGGGCTGAGCCCTGATGGCGTAAGTGGTTGAGTGTGGGACTGCAGCCCACGGACTTGGCGGTTCAAATCCAGAAGCCTCTCTCCAGGAGCAAGGCTGGATAGCTCCCACAACCATCAGAGGGCAGTGATGCCAAAAACACAGAGATATTTATGTACATAAATATATTATGAACACATATTTATATGGCAATACACTGAGGAAGTGGATGAGCTTTGGGTCTCTGCCCAAGCCCTCCCTCAATGCAAGAACACTTTATTCTAAAAACCTGGCATTCTGTGATGTTCACCCTCCCAACACCAGTATGATCGCTGAAGACAAAGTGAGTGCATAAGAAAATGAGGTGGAGAAAGCAGATGGTGCCCTGCTATAAAAAGACATAGCATAGCATCTGGAGTTTTAAAGGATTAAAGTTAAACAAATGGCCATCTAGCAGAGAAGCAACAAGCCCACATGGAAGAAGCACATCAACCTGAGGGATCATGAGATGTTCACGGAATCAGGCATCAGGCACCAGAAGACCCAAAACAAAAACCAACAACAACAAAAAACAGAGACCCCAAACCTATCTGTAGATAGTAGGACATCCCTTCATAGAAAGATCACAAGGAAGGTAAGAATCAACCAGGGAGCAGTATAGCACTGATGAAGCACACAATATTCTTCTGGTTCTTTGAGGCTTCTTCATCCCCCACCATTATGACCCAATTCCTGCCTTTCAGTTCTGACTAGACTGGAGCATGTACACTGGTCCAGATAAGAGCTCATGACACAAAGAATCCAGGTCAGATAAACTCCTCAAGAACAGAAATGGAGTAGCCATACCAGGAGAGTAGGGAGAAGGGGAGGGGAGGAAGAAAGGGAGGGGGAATGATCGACGCATAAACATCTTCCCCACCCAGAGGATGAACAACAGAAATGTAGGTGAAGGGAGACAGTGGTTGGTGTAAGATATGAAACAACAATAATTTATAATTTATCAAGGGGTCATGAGGGTAGGTGGGTGGGGGAGAGAGGTAAAAAAGAGACATGAATACCAAGGTTTCAAATAGAAAGTAAATGTTTATCAATGATGGCAACATATGTACAAATATGCTTGATACAATTGATGCATGGAATGTTATAAGAGCTATAAGAACCCCCAATAAAATGATTAAAAAAATTTTTTTTCACGCTGATGAGAGTTGGTTCATTTACTCACTTGAGTAGGGAAAGCGATATTTCAACCCTAGGACATACAGCACTAATTAAAGTGCACGAATCTAAAGAAGTCCTTTTTGTTTTAAGTTTAGTAATGTGTGCTTGAATCCTTTGGAGATATTTTGTGGGCTGTTAATCAAAGAATTAGAGACAATAATGATAAAAATAATAAAAACTCAACCACACCTAACAGCAATTACCAACAGCTACTCTTGTAAACACCTTGCAACTCTTCCCCTTACTTCATTCAATGCTCAAAACAACTTAATGGCGGGTACAGAAAGCAAGAACTTCTAAAACAGCCATGTAGCATGTTCAACTCTGAGTCTGTGGCTGCAGAAGTCACACCCCTATGAAGGCGGAACTGTCCCCTGGTTGCAATCTGAGTCCCTGTAGAGCTCATGTTCCTGGAAGCCTCATGACTGCCACAGGGACAAGGGGCCTAGTCCTACCTCAATTAGACAGCAGTAAGTTTTATATGTGCTGGCATCTTGCCTCCAAGTTTGCAAGGAGCAAGAAAGTACTCTACTGGCTGAGATGGGGTGGCAGTGATGGTCGTGAAGAAGGCAAGAGGGGAAATGATTGATTTGGGTCCTTTATTTAAACCTTAAAGGATCTTAATAAAAGTTACATATTAAGACTACTACTGTGCTAAGAATTCAAACCATATGAAGACACATTTTTTAAAAAAAAAACAAGAAAATCCTCTCATGGCCTTATCATCCCTCTTCTCTCCCCATACTTACCAACATTTTGACTGGTGCTCTTTGCAGGCCCTTGTCTAAGTAACCACATATATATTTCTCTACAAAGTCAGCATGCAGCTTTCATATCACCTTTTAGGGATAATCTATCATATTCTATAATTTGCGTGTCTTTCCTAACATGCCTTTGAACTTCCCATGGTAGTCTTTGTTGTTGTTGTTATTTTTTTGGGGGGGGGGCACCACTGCCCTCTGGTGGTGGGAGTAGGAGGCCCAGCCTTGCTGCTGGATTTGAACCTCTAACCCAGTGGGCTGCAGTCCCGTGCACAACCACTACGTCACTGGGGCTCAGCAACCCCCATGGTCTTTGAACACTTCATCGAATTCATTTTCAAATTTGTCTTAGCAATGTTCAATGCCTTAGCAACATTCAATGTGACAATGAATGTTTTAGTACACGCTGCTTCTTGCACCAAAATATCCCCAAACTCACTTCCATCAAGTCAGTGTTGAGACCCTATCGGATAGACGAGAACTGTACCGTGGGTTCTCCGAGACTGACTCTTTCCTGGAGTAGAAAGCCCCGCCCTTCTCCGGCTAAGCTGGCTGCTAGTCTCAAGCTGCTGACCTAGCAGTGGGCAGCTCACCTCGTAACCAGTATGCCACCCAAGGCTGTTCTTCTTCCGCATCCATGAGTATTTTTCTTAGATAGACAGCTTTCAGTAGACTCTGAGTTGAGGGCAAAAGAGACACAAGAAAACCTACATCAGATTATAGAATTTTTCATGGTAAAGCTAATAAAAAGATAATAAACTTGGTAAAAAAAAATGTAAACTGTATTATCTTTTGGACCTTGGAATTTCACTATTTGGTAGCATTATTTGGGGGGGGGGTATTATTATTAAAATCCTTATAAATGAAATTTGACTTATTGTGATTTATCTTGAAATTTATATTAATTTTTAAAATCGTCCAGGGACTGAGCCCTGTAGTGGTGGCGTAGTGTTTGTGTGCGGGACTCCGGCCCACTGGGTTGACGGTTCAAATCCAGCAGCAGCTCTCCAGGAGCAAGGCTGGGTTTCCTGCTCCCATCAGAGGGCAGTGATGCCCCCTCCACCCCAAATCGTCCAGCTCCACAGATCCAGCCACCCATTCCCCTGCCACCTGCCTTGCACCATGGCCAACAAAGAGCACACCTTCATTGTTATCAAGGCGGCCGGTGTGCAGCCTGGTGGGTGGCCTCATCAAACGCGTTGTGCAGAAGGGATTCCGCCTGTTGGTCATGAAGTTAGTTAAGTGTTAGACACCCAGCCTCTAACAATATTATGTGATTCATATGTGCACCTGTACAGTTATAATAGATAAAGATTATAGCAAAGTCATAAAGAATATGAGAAAGAGTAAAATGAAGGAGTCAGGCACATTTTATGGTAGCATGCTCACCTCCTGGATGGCCATGACCTCAGCAGCCAAGTCCACGCACAGCTTGGACAGAGGAGAGGGGAGGGGAGAGAGCTTTATTTTTAACCAAGGCTTATATATACTTGGGGGTGTGCAAGCTCCCTGATTACAGGTAGCCACACACATCACAGGAAGGGGTTCTAGGCAATACAGCAATGGAAGCGGGACAATCTAGGGTGTGCATACAATAGGAAGAGGAGAGATTAGGGGTACACTTGTGACCAGGTGGGAGGATCCTAGTTTCAGGATGGCAGCCTACCCTTGGTTATCATAGAACTGGTTTGACCTGCTTCTCTGGACTCTCCATGGAAACAACCACAGTCCTGATCAGTAGGCTGTGAGCCCCACCTATGGTGGAACAGACAGTCGTCTGATGGCTCTGGATGGCTGATGCCTTCAGGGTGATAACTTCTAATCTGCTTGCTTCTAAGTGTGCTACAATTATTTACGATGCATTGCAAGAAGTGTCCTGGGTATGACATATATTTGGGAGCAACAAGCTGGGGAACAACTTTGTTGTACCCCACAGGTAAGGCCTCCGAGGAACACCTGAAGCAGCACTACATTGCCCTAAAAGACACCCATTCTTCCCAGGGCTGGTGAAGGACATGAATCATTGTGGCCATGGTCTGGGAGGGGCTGAATGTGATGAAGATGGCCCAGGTGAATGCTGGGGGAGACCCACCCAGTGGATTCTATGCCAGTCACCATCCGAGATCACTTCTATATTCAAACTGGCAGGAATATCATACATGGCAGTGATTCGGTCCAAAGTGCCCAGAAAGAAATCAGCCTCTGGCTTAAGCTGAAGAAATTGGTGAATGACAAGTCCTGTGGATATGATGGGATCACAAGTAAGAGGGGGGCAAAGCAGTCCTGTCCCCGTGCGCCTGTTGGCACTATGGTTGTCCTGTGTACAGTCCTTCTTCTGGGTTTGGAAGCAGTAGGATTGATGTCCTGTCTCCTTCCAGAGCACACTGGCCAATAAAATAAAGCCTTTGGAGACTGGGGTGGGAGGTGGAGGTGGGGATTTTTAAAATCAGAGTTCTTTGCAAAAATAACACTGACTAACACACACGTTGGTGGTTCAAACGTTAGGCTTGTTTTTGAGTATATTTGACCTGCTGATTCCCCAAATGGCACCAGTTTCCCCCCATCAGCTCTAGTTTTGAGACACAGAACATAAACATATTCCACTCTTCGTTCTGCTTGCCCATAAAAATAATCAGGATTTTTTTTAATGCAATGCTGCTAGCCTAAGATAAGGAAAGTATATATGTTGGCTTTATTTAAAGTCGTTTGTATTGGACTTCATATTTAGGTCAAATTATAATTCACCTAGTGTTTTGTGATCCACAGATCCAAAGATATATTTGGACAAATTACAAGAACTTGGAATTTTCTCCAAGTATTGGTATGAAGGCACCTTTATTGGGAATGGAATATCAGGTAGTTCCAATTTTCTATCTTTCAATGGGGCCACAATAATTGTTCTTGTACAGTGAATAAGGAGCCCTGAAGGCATTGCAGGTTGTGTGTTTGCAAACCAGTGTGTCAGCCATCTGAGCCCACCAGTTGCCTTGCAATAGGAAGATGAGACTCTCTGCTCCCATACAGATAGACAGACAGCCTCAGAAAGCTACAGGGGACGTTCCATTCTTCCATATGGGGCTGCTTGAGCCATGAGAGACTACCTGGTAGTGAGTCTGGTACAATAAATAGAGACTGACATATTCTGAAACTCAAAATGGGTTTGTCAGAGTTCAAACTCCTTTATTAAATTTAGTGTCGGCTGAACCCCGGTGGTGTAGTGGTTGTGCATGGGACTGCGGCCCACTGGGATGGAGGCTCAATTACATCTCCATAGGAGCAAAGGTTGGGCCTCCTACTTCCACCATCAGAGGGCAGTGATGCCCCCCCCCCAAAAAAAATTTTTTTACAGTGTCCCTGTCTTGCTTTGAATTGGCACGACTTTTATTGTTTTGTTTTGTTTTGGTTTGGTTTGGTTTTGGGGGGCATCACTGCCCTCTGGTGGTGGGAGTAGGAGGCCCAGCCTTGCTGCTGCATTTAAGCCTCCATCCCAGTGGGCCACAGTCCCGCGCACAACCACTATGCCCCCGGGACTCAGCCATGGCACGACTTTTCCATGGTGCACAGGAACTCTTAAAAGAAAAGTTAGAGATTTTCTTGTAAGGAAGCTTGGTGTTAACCTCACCTCTGAAATAACACTCATCCATTGACTTCTGGATATTCAAACGTGTTCTTAAATGTTTGCTGCCTATTGGATGAAGGACTATTTAGCTTGTCAAAATATTTATGAAAATTGCGATGAAGTCTTACATTTTCTGCACGCTTTATTGCTCCCACACCTTCCTTATAAATACTTTTCAAGTTTCTTTCCACTCTTCTTTTTTTTACACTCTTCTTCAGTAAGCAGTTTTGCGATCTCCAACTTTCAGTCTCTGTATCTTCTATACAGTCTCCCTTACCGAAAAGAAAAGCCCACTGTCCTCTGACTAATTCAGCTCACAGTGAGCCGGAGGTCGGAGGAGAACTGCCCTTTTGGGTTTCCAGACCTTGACGTCTTTTAAAGGCTGCAGAGTGAACAGTGGGTTTGAACTACTGACCTTATGATCAGCAGCTCAACGTGCGACCAAGCAGGCACCACGGGTCCATGGAGAGCTTCCCTGGGAAGTCCCTTAAGACTTAACTTGCTTTTCAAACATTTCTTACCCACCCTTTTTTGTCTTCATCTGTGATTTGTGGGTCTGAATTCTTCTCATTTAAAACTAGGGTACTATATTAATAAATTAGTATAACTCAATGGCTGAAAATAGAATGTAACACCATATCCAAGAAACTAGGGCTGAGGTGGTCTACGCAATGCAATTTTCTGAACCAGTGCCTCAAATAACCCCAGAAAAACCCCTCAAAACTAAGACACCAAGACAATTTTGGGGGAAGGAGGGGTTGGGCTCTATAATAAAAGTTCTACAAATTCCTGTGCAACAGCAGGTCTATGAAGATACTCCCCACTCTTTTATTTATAATACTGGCAAATATTCTGATATTCAGAAAGCTCCCACCAACATGATTAGGTGGATTGTTAAAATCATGGAAGTTCTTTTGATGTACTTGATTAATAGATGCTGCTTGAAGCCCTGCTTTCTAAATCCTGCCTGCCTCCCTGGATTCTTCAGATCTCGAGCACTCACCCTGCCATCTACACACTGAAAGGTTGAAGCTTGGTGCAGCCCAAGGCGTCCCTAACCCAACTTCAGACCTACCGGTTGGCCAATCTTATTGGCTGGCCTAAGTCCTATAGGTTGTTAAATACTTTCTATGCTTTGTTTGTTTTTTTCACTTCTTATTGTAGTTTGAGTGAGACATTTGAACATTTAGACCCACTCTGTCTGACGATATTTATTGCAATCCCGTCCAACGGAACAGCATTCTTCCCATGTCCTCCCAAGGCTCCCCTTCGCTTCTGCCCCTTCTCGTCTTCTGAGCTGTGTTTTGGGGCAAATGCTGCCCTGAAACCTCCAAGAGTTCATTGAGTTGCGGAGTACAATCCTCTTTGGTCCTGGTATTCACTTTCTTTCTTTGACTGAGACTTGATCCCTTGGGGCAGGTGCAGTTACAGGTTTGAAGCACTCTGGAGACTCCCAACACCAGTCTCCAGCAGACCAATAAATCTTGGCCTTTTCATGGACCATTTAGGAAAAGAGGAACCGCTGGAATGTAGCTATCGGTGAATTGTACACGTACAACTTGTTGAACGGATGTGGGCTCTGCTGTGGGTAGCCTCAACAGCAATCTACATGAAATGAATTGTTTCTAGAAGTGCGATCGTGGAATTTATGTATTAATAACAGCAGGTTAAGCAGCCACTAAAACAGCAGGTTAAAGATATGTTAGATGACAGGCCAGTATTCCGGTGTTATTAGCAAATGGGGAGGAGGAAACAGTTCCGCATATAAAACATTTTACCTACCAGACTCCCAGTCAGGTGTTAGGCTACATAAGAGGCAGGTGGTTTCAACCCACCCACAGTTCCTCGTGAGAAAGACCCCGTGGCCTGTTCCTCTACAGAGGACAGACCAGAAAGTCATGTGGGCCAGTTCTACTCTGAGTTGTCCAAGAGTCAAACTCTCCTCCAGACACAAACTAACCTGCAACAATGTCCTCCCCTTTACTGCTTTTCTTCATAGAGAAAGCCTAAAAGATCTCAAAAGTGGCAGAAATGATGATATTAAGATAACGTGATGATACTGGAGCTTTGTCATTTGTCTTATTGCTTGTGTGCATATTTCAATTGTTGGGTTCGTGTTGTTGGGTTTTATGGCAAAGAACTTGAGAGTTTTTAAAGTGTCATAAAAAAAAACTTAAATGAAATGATCCTCTTTCTTGATTCATGCAGCTTCTACTACCAAGGGCTTGGATGGATGCAGCTCTCTGGGGAGTGAGCCCTGCAATGGGTAAGCCTTGGAGGCTCCCAGGAACTCAGAGACAACATCTGTGTGGAGGGAGACAAGGCCAAGAAATCAGCCGATGTGCACACTCCTCTCGCCCTCTCTGGCCCCTTGCTCAGATAGTGCATTTCAGAGCGGCCACAGGGATGTTTGGAATTCCAGGGCAGTTGCCAGAGCAAGACTTTTTCATGTCTTAGTGCACTATGCCTATTTTTTCAGCAAATCTCTACAAGAGAATGATTCTTTTTTTGGGGGGGGGGAGGGGGCATCACTGCTCTCTGGTGGTGGGAGTAGGAGGTCCAGCCCTGCTGCTGGAATTGAACCTCCGTCCCAGTGGGCCGCAGTCCCGCACACAACCACTACGCCACCGGGGCTCAGCCCTTTTTTTTTTTTTTTTTTAAGGGAATGATTCTTGATCTTGCCTTTAATCCAAGGTATAGATTTCAGAACTGTATACAAAGCCCCCCAAAATAACACTTACGTGCCCCAGTCTGATGGGACACCTGCTTTTCTCTCAGCCGGCTCTGGTTAGAAGTGCCTT
>PVJH01021317.1:0-38848 GCA_004026705.1 Nesogale talazaci
GGCAGATTTAAGAGCTTTAAGGAATGAGGGTTCAAAACAAGAATGTGGCCTATTTTCACCACTCAAAAAGTATCAAAGTTTAAGAATGGCACAGGTATGGCATGTGTGAAAAGAACAGACCTAGAGGTGAGGCTGTGGAAAAACAAGATGCTCCTCAAATAGATCACTGTAGGCTAGATAAAATTAAGGTTAGGTGATGAGCAACCAAGGAAATATAACCTAGATGTGACCAGTGTTCAGTTAGTGTTGTAGATAGAGCATTCGAATGCCTCTGTGAGGAAGAGATAGAGTGGAAAGGACATAGTTAGAGAGAGAGTCGATAGGAGATCGTTGTTGTATCCAGACGAGGGGAGAGGCCAGATGTTATAAAGGACAGGGGATGTAAGACAATTGAGTTTATTTGGCAGTAGATTGTGTATGGGCTGTGAAGGAAAAGAAGGGATAAGAAACCATTTATAATTTTCACAGCAACTCATCAGAGTGATCCAGATGGCAGCAACTGAGATAGAAAACAAAAGATGAGGCACATATATGTCTTTTGATAATGGATAGATGATAGATAACCATACAGATAAATGATAGATAGATAGATAGATGATAGATAGATAGATAGAGCCTATATTTCTGTTACCAAACATCACATGAGCCAACCTCCAACTAATAGTGGTCTCGTGTAAAAAATAGAACTGCAATCCAAAACTATCTCTACTATAATCAATTTTTGGAACAAATAATAATGTCATTCTGGCAGATCTGTGTCTGACATTGTCATGGAATATTATTTAAGTTTTTTCTGACCACAAGCTATTCTTGTTTATGTAAATAGTGTCCATTCATGTAAGTATTTAACCTGTACAGTCAGTAATCTATGTGTTGCAATGTGTAGGTATCCTACATGTGTTTAATCTCAGATTCTGAAGTTTTTTCCAAATGTATTACAATGGACTAAGTCACTGACACTAAAAACAGAAGGACCTTATGCTCCAGGGAGATGATCTATGTTGATTTGTGATTTATGTTTGCTAACATAAAATAACATAATGCCTCTAAGATGAACCAGAGTAGTACAGAAGCCATAGACACAAGATTTCGACTGACACTAAATTCTAGCTCGATCTAAGAACAATTAGTTCTCATGACTTGACCTTGCTCATTACACACACTCATGAAGAAAACACAGAAGATATGGATGCTAGTAACTAGATGGTGCCCAGCTATCTGCAAGAATAACATCTGAGATCTTAAAAGCTTGTGTTCAAACAGGCAGCCATCTAAGGGAAAGGTCAATGAAGTTTAAATGGAAAATGCACATCAATGTATGTGATCCAAGGATTGTAAATAATAGAATTCAAATCCAAAGGAGGACATTGTATCAGAGCTTAAATAGTGAAATTTGAATTGTGAAATTCTGGTTTGTATAAGGATAGTAGTGGAAGCCCAGATTACGTTTTCAAGATCTACACAGCTGACTTCAATGGTTAAAACCTTATCATTTGATCTTTTGAAATACTTATCTTTTGAAATACTTTGAGTTTGCTCTGTTTATCAATATGTTCTGATTTTTTTTCAACCTGGGGTTTATCTCTGTTGTATTTTGCTAATGTTGGTTGACTTCCGGATGCTCTATTATGTATTTTTCTATGCTTTTTGGGATACAAAACTCAGAATGTATGAATCTATAGAGACAAAAACTAGATAAAGTTTTCCTAGGAGGTATTGTCGGAGAGGTGGAGGTGATGGAGAGCTAATATCAAGGAGCACAGAAGGAAGAAAATGCTTGAAACTGATTGTGGTAGCAGTTGTACAACACTTCTTGATAGGACTAAACTGTTGAATGGTGTGATATCTGGGTTAAGTCTTAATAAAATGATTTGGGGGGGGGCATCACTGCCTCTGGTGGTCATGGGCACTATGCAGTGCCACTCCTGAGAGCCGCTGCTGGATTTGAACCGCAAGCCAGCGGGCTGCAGTCCTGCACTCAACCACTTATGCCACTGGGGCTCAGCCCCCTAAAATGATTTTTTAAGTAATGCATAAATTAAATGGATGAAAGGTCTATAAGCCAGATGTGAGGAAATTCAGTTAACAAACTGTGCAACATGTACATATAATAAAAGTTGTTTGGTGTGGTAAAAAAAATAGAATGCCTTTTCTTCCATGAAAGCTCTGGGTAGGTTCCGACTTCCAGGTGAGCAGGCTTTATTTGATTCAGAGACAATAACAAGTAAAATCAGTAGAAGAAAGAATCTGAGCACTAGAGAGGAGACTTATCATATCTGAAGTGCCTAGAATGTATTTGCAACACATCATTTAATTTTTATGAATAAGCACAAGTATAGAATAGAATGTAATTTTGTTTCTTCCATATATTCCTTTCTTAAAATGTATGGATCACATTTTTCCTTTAACATGTGACATACGTTGCATGGGAACTTTTCTCTGTCATATCCTTGAAATAGTCATAATAATAGTTTTAAAAGAGGAAGAAGAGCAGGATGATAATTTCACTTATTTTGTATGGCAAGTTTGAGAATGAGCTTGAAACCAGCCTTCTCTCTGTATTTTCTGAGTTACTTTTATTGTACGTGAAGGGAGTAGTACTGGGTGATAGAATCAGCATTTTACAGCAGTTTTTACTACTCATTTTTTTACTATGATTTATATTCTTTCTATTTAATCTGCTTTTTCAAAATAAAGAGTAGCTCTATCATTCACATTAAAATACTAATTGACATCAAGTTGCATCTGACACATGGCGACCCCACATGTGTCTGACTAGAATTGTTTTCAATGGATTGTTTTCAAAAGAAGATCTCCAGGTCTTTCTTCGAAGATACTTCAGGATATGTATCTCAGAAATCAGAATCGTGCTACTTAAGAGCAATAAGATAGGCACAGTATCTCAATCAAGAGGCCCTGGGGTATAGTGGATTGCTCTTTGGACTGATAACCAGTCCAAAGTTTGAATCTGTTAGCCAAACTAAGGGAGAAAGATGTATCCATCTGCTTCCATAAAGTTTTACCATCTTGGAAATGCCAGGAAGTTGGAGTCTGCCTTAGTCAGAATCAACTAGATGACAGTGTGTTTGTCCGAAGTCTCAGCAAATCCCATTTTACAAATAAGAAAACTGAAATACAGCAAAGAGAGGCAAGTTGAATTGAGTAACTAGATAAACGTGAGGTTGGATTGGAACTTTCTTGATATTGTATTGGGCTTCCACCACCATGAATGTTTGGGAAGAGACTTGGAGCGAGGGCTGCAGGAAGAGATACGAGAGCATCTAGCTTCTCTTCTGTAATTCCAAGTGTTTTAAGATGCAGTCCTTTCAAAAAGATAAAAAGTAACTCAGACTCTGTAGTTACTGATCATTTCACATATCTCTGCTTCTCAAGTAATTTTTTGATTATTTTGACTTTCATTTTTCTTCTGTATAGATTCTAGTTAGTGTATATTATGTTGCCTTTTGGGGCTGTTGTTATACATCAAAACTGGCATAAATCCAGAGGCAACAAATTAGAAATATTGACTTTTCTGCTGTGCTAATAAAAACTATGGTGTGTGAGTTAACAAATGTAGTTTTAATTTTATGGCAAATGGAAGTGTGCCTGCCAGGGAGATCTCTGGAAACATAATAAAGGACCAAGTTCCTAAATTGCAGAAAGCAAATGATAGCATGATGCAAAAAGAAAGCGCAACCAGTTGATTTTCACCAGGGAAACCTCTGGAAACAGAATTTAGGAAGTCACCCAGGCACTATTTTCAATAGAAAAATACACAGATTGAAAACCACTCTTTTCTCAATAACAAGTGCAATGTCCTTAGGAACAATAATTCCTCAAGGGACAGGGCATAACGGCATTACTGATTTCTCAGTTTTTGAGCAGCAGCAATTAGATAAACTTGAAACCAGTGGCTATAATCCTCAAGGTTGGATATGATTAATAAAGCGAGTGATAGCCTGCTGATTCTAAAATAAAAAGCTAAACAAACACATGTTGCCATTTTCAACAATCACGCGTAGTAATAAGCCATTTGTGATAAATGTGATTGACATAAAACAATGTAGAAAATAATGTCAAATACATTCAGGAAACAGCTTTTGCTGTCAAATTTGCAAAATAGGATGATGTTTCTGCAATTGTGTGCTTCCACAAATGTATCCACAATTTAAAGCTACTAAAATCAGTTGACAGACATGCTAGCAAATTATTCATGCCATATTTAAATTGTATACCTAATTCTCAATAACACATTTATTTAATCAGAGCCTGATCATTTCTGACAATTACCTTTCTTTAAAACTTTTATAAAGGATACCACGAAATATCCACAGACATATATTACCTAAGTCATGTAAGCAGTAAGAAAGCTGACACAGCTATTCAGAAAAGCAAAGGAACGGAAAGAGTCTAGCACATTAAGATACCGCCAAATGCTTCCTTAGCTGGTAAATGCCTGGGATAATAGATGAGTACAAAGGAAAGCATGGGGAGGTTATTAAATTATACTACTAGGATATAAGTCTCTAACATGGCATGCTCTGACTAGGTCTATACATTTTCCCAAAGAATCACAACACAATGTGCTCTGTTCCAGGGAACAAATAAAAGTAGTCTGTCTATTAGGAATTTCTAACTCAACAGCCCTCAGGCACTAGGCAGATAATGCCAATGAGTGGAGTGATGTGTGGACAGGAAATAAACTGGAAAGCACTTGCCCAGGATGAAGGTAGCTGATGAAGCCAATTACCTCTGTGCCAGCATGCAAGCCCAGGTTTGCCAGAGAATTCAGATTCTTAAAGAGGATTCAGAGGTTAACATTTTTTTCCTCTCTGAAACATACAGCTTTTCAGTGTTAGCAAATAAACTATTGAAAACAATGAATAGTATTAGTGATACAATAATGCACACCCACCTCTTGTCTGTCAGTAGGTGGTACTACAGTGCCTTGAGGCTTGTTGGGACACTAAAAGCTATACCCTTACAGAAGGATTTCATGCTCGGGAAAGTCAAGGAGTGGCAAAAGGAAAGGGAACCCCTCAATATAAGATTGCCATAGTGGCTGCCACAAAGGGCTCCTCATGAACTATTGTGAGAACTTTCTGGGTTACACAGGGTCAGAATGGATTGGAACTTACTTAATGGCACCTGCCAACAGTATAAGCCATGCTCTTCTTCTTCCTAACAAATACCTTTTCAGCGACACACAGGGACTTCTCCAGAGGGGGTATGCAGAAATCAAATGGATTACATCTGTGGGAAGAGAAGATGGAAAAGGTCATATCAGAAGCTAAAAGAAAAAAGAAGTCAGGGTCCAACTGTAGAACAGACTATCAGGTGCTTATGTTCAAATGCAGGTTGAAATTGAAGAAAATGTAAACAAGTCTATAAGAACCCCACACCCTACCTTGTGAATACCCCATGCAGATTTCAAGAGCATCTTAAGAACAGATTTGATGCATTAGATTTGAGTGAAAAATGACCTGGTTAGTTATGGGATAACATCAAGAATATCACACATGAAGAAGGCAAAAGGCCATTTCAGGAGGTAGCATATAAGCAAGAACCAATGATACTAAGGGAAAATGTTCAAGCTTCTCTAAAAACATCATATCCAAAAACAAGGCTCCAGGAATTGATGGATGTGCTAGTCTGGGTAGACTAGAGAAACAAATTCATAAGCACACAGATGTGTCTAAGAAAGCGGTTTATATGGAGGAAATATTGAACATTGAGAAAACATCCCACCCCAGTCCAGTCCAAGGTTTTATGTCTGATATTAGTCCATAGGTCCCCTAACAAGCTATAAGTCCTCTTCAGATTCACAAAGCACATGTAGTGACACCAGGACAATCACAGGCCAGTGGATTCAGAGTCTTGTGTATGCAGTGATGGTAGAAGCATCTCAGTACTGGCAAGGGGCTGTGGCTCCTTGGCTCCTCCAGTTGCCAGGGTTCAGAGTCTATCAGCATGCTGCCATGTGTCTCGTCAGCTGCAACATCTCCCAGGGAGTGAACAGAGAGTTAGTGTCTCCTGCCTCCAAGAAGAAATAATTACATTTCCCAGAATTCTCTGGAGAAGGCCATGTCCACACAGAGGGCTCATTGGCTATCTCCAGATTGACAGTCTAGACTCCACCCCTTCACTCTTATTCCTCAAATTGACACCAGATGAGGGCTCTGCCACAAAGGAACACCCCCTGAGATGTTTCACAAATTTATGGAAACACTTGCTCATCTATGCCAGGAAATTTGGAAGATGGCTCCATGGTGGATTGACTGAAAGAGATACATATTTTTACCAGTGGTGGGATTCAGTGGTTTGCACTGGTGTGGCAGAACTGACACCTAATGTTTTGTTGAGCTTGACAACTCTGTTGTTAAAATGGCACTTGAAATTAGGGTCTTCTCTAAGGCAGTTCCCCAACGTGGAAAGCATAAATTTATATTCCTTATTCTTTTTTTGGTGTTCTTCTGTACAAAAGCATTTTGTAAGCACCCATTGTAATGTTTATTCCATCCATAAGTATTGGGCAGAACTATGCTTATAGTCTTTATTAATTTCATCAAGCTTGTTATATTTGGAGGAAATACTACATTTTTATTCTCTTGGGTCTGTTCTTTCATAAATGACCATATTAGGTAAAGAGAAAAAATGCTAAATAAACAGAGGGTGATACACTGTCATTGGTTCAGAAAATACTATGAGTAAGTTATATAATTCCTGAAAGCATTTCCAAGGTCTAACCATATTGTCAGAACAGTTGCTGAGAGTTTAGGAGAGGTAGAAAAGGGCTTTTCAAATATGAGCAAATTATGCTCAGAGAAAAGAAGTCACCTAGTTTTCTGTGATCTATCAAGTATATTGACTATCCTCTAACCGGCCTACTTCTGAAGCATTGTACTCCTACATCTACCATGAAAATGTGGTTGAAGATAAATCACGGCCAATGATCCGTGCATAAAAGCAAGACAGTGAGGATGCCAGTCAAAAAGCAATATGGAAATGTCATCACACTTTTAGTCAGGCATTCTTTGATTTGTACCCATTCCAAAGAGAAGTGACTCGACAGAATGAACAAATTCTAAACCATCTCAGCAAAACCACATGCAAGTCAAATGTTGCTGAAGCTCTTCCAAGAATGTTTGTAGCACTCAAAAAGGGATGTTAGACAAGGGATATCATTGCCCATGTCACGTGGATCTTGGCTAACAGCAGAGAATACCAGAAATATATTTACTTGTGTTTTATTAAATCTCCCCAGGCATTTAATTGTGTCATGCATAGCAAACTATGAGAAGAAAAGGGGATTTCATAACACTCATTGTCCTCACGAGGAATATTTACATGAATCGAGGGGCAGTTGTGTGAACATTCGAGGGAACATTGCATGGCTTAAAATCATGAAAGGTGCGTACATTTAGATTGTACATTCTCACAGTCACTATTGATTCTCAATGTTGATCAATAATCAGAGAAGCTGTATTACGCTAAGAAGAACACAGCATCAGGACTGAAGGAAGTCTTATTAACACGCTGCGATAGGCAGATGACACGACCTTGCTTCTGAAGGTGAGGAGGACTTGAAGCGCTTGATGAGAATCAAGGATTGCAGCTTCAGTAAGGATTATAACTTCATGAAAAATCCTCACAACTGAACCAATAAGTAAAGTTATGATAGATTGAGGGGGGGAAACTGAGGTTGTAAAGGATTTCGTCTTGTTTATGTCCACAATCGTTTCTCACGGAAGCGGCGGTCAAGAGATCAAAAGGCACATTGCATAAGGTAGATCTCCTGCACAAGACGTCTTTGAAGTGCTCAATTGCTGCATATGCATGTGACTGTTGGATTCTATAAATAAAGTAGACCCAAGAAGACTGATAACATTTGAACTATTTGAACTATGGGGTTGGCTAGGAATATTGACGAGAACTATGGACTACTATAGAACAAAAAGATCTGTCTTGGCAGAATGCTTCTTAGAGGCAAGAATGGCTAGACTTGTTCTCATACACTTTCGACAGGTTATCAGGAGGAAGCAATGTCTGGAGAAGAGCATCATGGTGGGTAAAGTGGAGAAGCAGAAAAAAAGAGGAAAGTCCTCCATGAGATGGATTGAAACCATGATTGCAGCAATCCTATCACACAACAACAGTTGTGAGGATGGTGCAAGATCAGGTGATGGCTGTTTCTGTGATGTGTTGTTAAGGCCACCGTGAGTTGGGACTGACCCACAGCACCTAACAATAACAACAGGATACAAACGATATTTACATGGATCCACCTATTTGCTATTTCTGGACCTCCCAAATGATACAAGCAAGATATCTGTATGCACTATGCAAACTGTACCCTGATCATAAATCGAACAAGTTATAACCCAAACTACTTGGAAACAATTATTCTGATAACATGGTCCCAAGCAGAATGTTCTTGAGGCTATTGAGAATTAGGGACATTGTGTAAACATAGGAATTCATGCCTACACTTACTGAGGAAGCATTTCAAATAACTCTGGTGGACTCTTTGCTCTTCTCTTCCTCTATCTATGAAATGGAGACAATATTAGTACTGACTTCTTAAGGTTTATCTTAGTCTAGGTTCTCTAGAGAAGAAAACCCAGGGAGTATAGATATAAATAGGGAGAGAGAGGTTTAGTTTAAAAATGTGGCTCCTTCCATAATGGGGGGCAATTACATTCCAAATCCATGTGACTGCCATCAGGCCACAGATATGTCCTGGCTCACAGCATTGAAGAACCCAAGGTTGACAGATCAGAAGGCAGATTGAGGACCTACAGACTTATATCCCAAGAACTGAAAGTCAGCCAGTGAGAAGAGTACAGGATTAAAAATGAGTGAGCTTCCCCAGAACATCTGCTTACATACTGAAGACTGGCCCTGACCCAAAGGAAGCCCCTCTCTCAGTTGATTGATTGCTCACATCAGAATCACCAAGTAGAACATGACTTCCTATCTGCCAAATATCTGCCAAAATACTGGGAATCGTAGCCTAGCCAAGTTGACATACATCATAGAGTGAATGTACTTACATTTATATAAAGCAGTTAGAACAGTGCCTAGTATATGATAGTTAAAAGTTAGATAGGTGATAACTGAAATAGATATTTGATAATAGGTTGCTGCCATTGGGTTGTTTCTGACTTATAGAAATCTTGTGTACAACAGAGCAAACTGCTACTTAGTCCCCTACATCCTTACAATCATACCCTCCACATGTTCAAGTCCAGTGTTGCAGCTAGCTCTCATGCCAATTAATCTCATCACAGTTCTCCCTCACATGGTGGTGACAATTCTACTGTACCAAGCTTGATTTCTTTCTCCAGCAATTAACCCTTTGTGAAATGTCCAAAGTAAGGGTTTTAGACATTGTTTTGTTGATCCACATTTTCATGAGCTAGCTTTCAGAAGAATATGTCTAGGCGTTTCTTCCTAGTTTATTTTCAGTCTGGAAGCTCAAAAAACCCCAGTGATGACCATACAGGTATTTGCATATCAGTGGCATAAGTTCATGTAGCACACAAGCCACCCTAGTTCAACACATCAGCAGACAGGTGGTTGTAGCATATCATAAAACCCAAACAACAGCAACAACAAAAGCCACTTCAATGGGGTGAATTCTGGCTCACAGCAACCCTATGAGACTGGGGAGAACGTCCCCTGTGTGTTTACAAAAGTATAGTTGTTTACAGAAGCAGAAAACATGGCTTGAAAATAAATACAGGCAATAGTGAATACTCGTCCTTTTGTGCGTCTCTGCCGAGCCCTGCTTCTTTGCAGACTCTGTCACTGTTCATCTTTGTCTCTTAAGCTCATAAAGGGTAATAGAGAAAAGGAAATAAGCAGCGAAAAGGTCTCCTTCCAAAAGACCCTCCCCCCAAGGGTCCAGAACACTCATTTACACACACACACACACACACACACACACACTCCTAATAACTGTACACAAAGCCAGTCTATCTACTCTGATAAGGCTTCTTGTCCGAAGAAGCATTATTTGAACTTGTGCTTCAACCCTGAACTACTTCTACCCTCTCAGTTGCTACTCAACTCATCGGAGCACAGTTACTTGGATATTTCATGGCTATTTTCCCTTTGCCACGAATTACATGGCAAGAAGTGTCTTTTCAATGTTGTTACTTGAGGTTGTCATGTTCTTGACATGCTTTAACATTCAAGAAATGTATTTGCTTTCTGTTTATAATGGTAGATAAATGATAGACAACATTTCAGCAGTACTTACTCTATGCTGGGAGTCATAGAGGGTAAACATCGGGTTGCTAATCATAAGGTCAGCAGTTAGAAGCCACCATCTGCTCTCAGGTACAAAGATGATGCTCTCCTGGCCACTGTTTAAAGAGTTTCATCTGAAAATCAGGGTATGCCTTTAGCTCATGTCTCTAGGTTGGTAGGCTAGCAAGTCAAAGATGTATGCAGTGCTAGATGTGTCTGTTTGTTTGTTATTCACAACTGTAAGCACTTATATAAATCCAGGGTCAGCACGTTGCAACCCCAAAGTTTGCCAACAGACTGTTTTTGCTCAATTTTTACAGTTTTAAAGACCTTTGTTATTTTTATGTAGAATATGTAACATTGGCCACATTTTCCTCAAGTCCAAAATATTTGCTATTTGGACCTTTATAGAAAAAGTTTGTTGAATTCTGAAAATGATTTGCACAGTTTTTCATTTGCATGTGCCATTATAAAAAGGAAATAGAAACTTTAGTTTTATTTCCTAACAATACAACTTAACTTGGAGGCAAGTCACCATTCCTCTGGACCTTGTAATTGTTCCTATTTCTTTCTTTCTTTCTTTCTTTCTTTCTTTCTTTCTTTCTTTTGATCATTTTATTGGAAACTTGTACAATTCTCATCACATCCATACATCCATCCATTGTATACCAAGCACATTTGTGTATTTGTTGCCTCATCCTTCTCAAGACATTTGCTTTCTATCTGAGACCTTGGTATCAGCTCATTTCCCCCCTCCCTCCCCACTCCCCTCTCCTTCATGTACCCCTAAAAACTTATAAATTGTATTTACAAATGGCATTTATTTGTAAAGAGATGTCTCTTCACCACCTAGTATTATTATAACACAAATACAACAAGTGGGTGTTTTAACAAACAGAAATTTATTTTCTCACAGTTTAATTAGCAAGAAGTCCAAACTTGGAAGACCCGCTCGCTCTATGGGAAGGATTTCTCTCTGTCAGGTCTGAAAGAAAGTTTTTGTCTCACCTTAACAACAATGTGACCGACTTACCTTGGAAAGCTATATGCACTTTGGCATCAATGTTCCTCTGGGTCTTGGAGGTCTCAGTTCAGGGAACCTGAGTCCAGAGGACTTGCTCCACTTCTGGCTTTTCTTTCTAGGTTGTAGTTAGGTCCCTCTCTCTCTCTCTCTCTCTCTCTCTCTGCTTGCTTGTTTAATCTCTCTTATGTCTCAGAAGAGATAGGCCCATCATACATTATCCTGTAGACTGCATCCTGCCTCAATAACACCACTCCCTCTAATCTGGATGGTCAGGGGAAAATGGAGACCCTGACTGAAATGAATTGTCCCAGTGGCTGCAACAAGAGGCTGAAATATAGATTGTCATACTATAAAATCTGGAAATGTTACATTCTCTTGTGCATAGGGCAACATATTAGGAATTACAACACATAAGATAATTACATAGATCACAAAATGGAAAATAATCCATAGCCCTGGGAATCATGGCCCAACCAAGTTGATACATATTTGGGTGGGGTGGGGGAAGCCTACAATTCAATCCATAACAATGTGCAAACAGATTTTTTAATGTAGCTTCTATTGTACCCTGTTGTCTTAAAGAAGATTCAGTTCAGCTACCCATGTGAGACACTTTAGTTTTGATGGTATGTGCATGCTGACTTACCACCAGGATAGCCGATTCTTGCTTGGCTGTAAAATTATGGCACAAATACTTTCATTGATCGCAATTTAACAGCCAATCAAGGCACAGCTTCATCCCCAGGATTTCACTGTGCCTTTTCAATTGAGAAGAATAGCGGCTATAATGGGTACTATTATGGCCATTGTGTTGCTGTGAGATGAACTCTGAGTCGGTGCTGAAGCTGGACAAGTTATATAAATGTCTCCAACCTAGGACATTACTGAAAGAATTATGTAACCTCACAGGATATAAAGATTTTGCTATAACTGTGCACTCACTGGAATCCCCTCTAGCCCATAAAACCTGCTGTGTCCAGAGCACGTTGCCTGTCACCGCATCTTTCTTACTATGATCGTGGTTCTCAGAGCCAAGACATAAAGTCTGAGGGAGGAGGGAAAAAATAAGTGTTTTAGAATAGAAGTTGTAATGAATTAGTTTGAATCACAAATTATGGAATGTGAAGTGAATTTTCAAATCTCCCGCCATGAAAAACTCAAACATATGTTAATATCGAGTATCTATGAGACTGTGTTTTGTGTTTTCCTCTGGTCGCTGCATTGTCAGTGTGTCACTCACACTTCCTCTGTCTGTTTCACTCCTCAGATTCAGTTATCTGCACATACCCTGCTGAATAGGCAAGAGCTTTAGCTATTTCTATCATGTTAGTCTCCAATCTTTTCATTTTCAGAAAACACCAGCATCTCCAATAAGTCAACAATATGATTTATAGGCTACACATGCAGGCATTTGTTTTGGTTTGGTTTTGTTGAAGAAAAGGAAAGTGCATGGAGGGGAAAGACTGAATCCCCAGTGATCACTTTGATTCCTTTTTGCGTTCCGCAGGGTATTTTCCTCCTTGCTTATCTCCTCCACCAGTGGACAGTACTAACTTTTAGTCACTTTACCTGTGTGCATCATTAGAATGGAACTTAACTGAAAACACTGCTGTACGAACATTTAAGAATATTATGTTTTAATTGCATCACTACAGATATATGTTAATGAGAGAGGGGACCCGGGTGATGTAGTGGTGATGCAGTAGGCTGCTACTTGAAAGGTCAGCAGTTTGAACTTACCAGCTGCCCTGAACAAGACAGACGGGGCTTTCGTCTCCTGTCAAGAATTGCAGTCATGGCAACGCACAGGAGCAGTTGCGCACTATCCTGTAGTGTCCCTCGGAGTTAGCATCTAATCGATGGCAGGCAATGTAAAGAGTTTTGATTAGCAATAATTTCAAACTGAAAGATTGCCAGGACTAAGACCAGTTGTTCTAAGAGTTTGACTGGGGCTAGGGAACTACCCTCACCAGTGTAAGCCACGTTGCATACTGCATACTTGCATACAGACATACTTGCCCACGATATAATCTCTGACTGGTGTGTCACGATCCCTCCGTAGATGCTTACTGTTGCTGGTGGTCGGCGCCACCAAGCAGGATCTGAGTCACAGAGACCCTGTGCACAATAGCAGGACACAGTCATGTTGACTGTGCGCCATGCTCACAATTGTTGACTGTGAGCCACAGAATCAGAGGCTCTCAGCATGAACTCCCAATCAAATGGTTTAGAAAACGAATCTTTTAAGGAAAGTAAATCACAAAGTAAGCTATTATAATTCACACAAGATTTACTTCTAGAGTCTTTGGGTGGGGTGGGGGGTTGAAATTGTAGCTAGTTTTTCCTCTTTCTTTCTTCTTGCCCATGTATGTTACATTTACAAAATGAACATATCACCCTTTACCTGAATCTCGGAGTGCTCTTTGACACACTCAACTTCATAGGATCAGAAACATCAGCCCTAAAGCCCATAATTCAGCACAGGACTGCGGAGTTGACCTTGCTAAACTCTATACCAGTTGCATAGGCCGGCATTCTGAAAACAAGAATCTGGGATCAGGTCGGTCGTGTGACGGACTCATGAGTCAATTCCTGGCTGTGCAGTGCAGAATGATTGCTCTGCTGCTCTTCAGAATTTACCAGTCACTCAGTGAGCAGATAAACCAGGCAGGCAGTCTGCTCCCAGCAAGACTCGAGCGCATGGAACCCCCATGCATCGCAGAAGGTCACTTACTGGAGGTGGGAATCATCACCACACCACGCACCACAACAGTGTCCCTCCCCAATGGGCAGGCCTCTATGTCATATGTCAATGAACAGACAATGAACTCAGAGAGCAATCCACTCCCTCCCCCCTCCACAACCCTCCAGCTGATGGAATGTGCTTTGTTTCTCAGAGAAGTTTAAAATAAGAATTTTTATGTGGAACAAATGAGAAAAAGAGGCACACACACACACACACACACACACACAAAATGCCCCAAGACCGAAAGGAAAATACTTTTCCAAGCCAACTTCAATTTTTTTGGTTGGTTGGTTATTAGCAAGTTTGTAAATGATATGATATCTGTATTAACTACCAATGAAATGGTTTTGAAAATCTATCAGTAAATCTAAACTGGGGGGAAAGAAAGAATTACCATCTCAGAAACCCCCAGGGGTGCTTCACCTCCCCTAAGTATCAGCATGAATCAGACTCAACTCCATGGCAGTGAATTTGGTGTTTCTTTGTTTGGGGCTTTGTTTTTTGTTTGTCTGCTTTTTCTTCATCCTTTAACCCAAGCATCCATTCTTCTCTCCTCACCCTCAAATTACCTCAAAGGTCATATCAGCAAGGAACATGTTTCCTGACCAAGCATATTGATTTATCCTCTGAAATTGTGTTCTGGAGCTCTAAGCACTCAGGGTTCAAACCATTTGCCTTGCACAACTGTTCACTCTGCACAGTTATCTATCTATCTATCTATCTATCTATCATCATCTATGTTTCTATTTCAAAGGCATGTCCTGTAGATTGGGACCTCTTGAAAAGCAGGGGCTGTTTGGGTGATATTCTCAATATTTATCATAGAGCAGCCATTAAGAAATTTGTATTAAATACTTAAATGTAATCTACTGAGTGTCCTCAGTACTTTAAGGCATCAGAATCACACAGAGAGTAAAATCTCACCATCCATATGTCAGCTATTCACAGTGGACCCCAGGGAAAGAGCCACTCTGGCATCTGATGTGACTTAATTCTGAAGCAATATGGAATCAGACATGTCCTTTGTGAAACTCACATCTGGTTTCCTTTCTCTGCTTTACCTTGATGACCTTTACATTGATATAAACACCTCTGTATACATATTCTGATCCTTGCTCCATGCCTATCCCACAATTCATTTTTGGAAGAATAGATTCATCTCTTTTTATTATCTAACAGTAGAATCAGTATGATTCCACAGAGATCAGCTTCATTCTCTCTTTTTTGAAAACTTGTCTAATCCCTACCCTAATTATCAGAAATATCGTATACACTTGTGTATAAGCTGACTTTTTCAGCACATTTTTAATGGAGTTTTTTGGGTAAAATTAGGTACCTAGGCCAATTTCAGGTTGTCTGATACTTGAGTACATATGGTACTCTAATTTTCCAGTATGAATATTATCTACTTGTAAGTAGTATTTGCCTACATTGTTCTGCTCTTCCAGCCTTCACTTCTCTCATCTGTAAAACAGGAACAGTGTAGAGTTCAATGAAGCCAGGCAGGTAAGGTGCCTAGTCTACAGTTGGTTATTGATAATTATTTTCCCTTCTGTTCAGTACAACTTTCTGAATCCATAAGTTCTTATATTTAATCATAAACCCAGTGATCCAGTGAGACTTAAACAGTATAGCTTTCAGATCATCACCTCTGTCATTCTGAATGTGTGTGTGTGGGGGGGGGGTGGACAGTCCATCTTCCTACGGCCCGTCTTGGCCTCTTCCATTCACTATCAGTCTGTTTGGCTTCTGGCCATCTCCACATCTCTCTTCCCAGTCACCAGCTGCCCTTAAGTCAGATCCAATACATCGAGAGTCCATTGGTGTCAGAGTCGAACTGGACTCCCCAAGGCTTCTAAGGGCTGAGTTTGGAGACGTCGATTGCCATAAGATTTTTTTCGCTGTGAACCCAAACTTCTGTGTGATCCTGCACCTCGATCTCAGCATGTTGATTGTTCACACCATGGCCAATGAATGGATTGCAGTTGCAGTGACCCACCATGGGGCAGAGTAGAACTGTTGGACATGGTTCTCGAGGCAGTAACTCCGTAAAGAATCAGACGGCCTCCTTGTTTTCCTGGGACGCTGGAACAGTCAAGTGCATAATCCACTACAGGACTGGGACTCACCAGGGCTGATGCCACCAGGGTCTCCGGAAACACCTCACAGTCAGAGATTCTTCACATTTTGGCCTCGGGTTCCACGCTTTCATCAACCTTCATCCCTCTGCAGAGATGGAGACTTCATTAATGTTTGTGGAAATTCTTATTCTAAAGCTTTCTCCACTACTTCGTTGTATCCGTCTCATGCATTACTTAGAGACACTCCTTACAGTAGATCCCGAGTAAACGCTTATTCAGTGTCAGTCGCAAATGCCCCCCCTTCCTGCAGCCATCTCTGTTTCCCCTTCTTTCTCTCTCTGAAGCTATCACATTTCAGAAATTGGATAGTTCGTCCCTTGTCGTTCTGTTGTTGCATTTGTTGTTCTCTAGCCTGCGAGACGGTGATCGGTCAGCATTTTTTTCCTTCTCGCTTCTTAATAAAGTATAAACTCCTTGATGGGGGGAACATACTTCTTCACTTTTACATAGCATTAACTATGTTTAAACGATAGCGTGTGCTCAATAAAGAAGGGAGAATTAGAAAGCAAAACATACAAAGAAGTGTCATCGTAAATGCAAGTGCCACTTACCTATAGAATGTGAGCTATCCTGGGGAGATGGTTAGCATCGTTTCTGATATAAAATTGTGTCCCTTTCAGAATCATCAAACGAATGTTATTAGGAATGTATAACTTCACGTTCCCCCCTGAATTGGTGTTAAAGTTACATGATGCAAGATGGTTTGCTAAATTCAAATCTTAACTGAGGTAGAAGTGGTAAATTCTTGTGGCCTCAGTCACTCCTTAGAAGGTGTGCAGGCACTCGAGGAGAACTATATCCCATAATCCCCCAGGGGAAGCGGCTCCAGGAGAGGAGGATGCGTTGGCGGCTAACAGGATACAAAGAGCAGATTTTTCACTTCCTAATGTAAACAGGCTCAATCTAGGTGTAGTATTTCCCACGGGAGCTCCCTAAATATTTTAACAAGAGGACTGGAGCATCGAGAACAGAAAATCCACCACCGACTTCCAGTGCCTAACCACAGATAAAAAATTGATTACACTTCTGTTGGTTTGAGAGGTTTCCAGATAACGATTTTTTTATTTCTAACCTGCAGCACGCCATTGAAATTGTAAACTGATGTAATGCCACCTACATTTCAGTGGAGGACCACAGAGAAATCAATATGTTATATCTCTTTATTCACAGATGTCCGTGGTTTCAAGCATATAGATAATGAAGTTTATTTATTCAAGTATACACTGCAGTCACTAAATAATGGGTCTGAAATAGGTTTTCACTGCCAAATTAGTTTGGTGACATACGGCATTTTTAGATAGGTCATTATCCTACTGATTATGGAGCAGCACAGTGTTTACATATAGAAAAGTAATTTTTCATAGAAGCGTTCAGCTTGGAAGGCAGCGGGAAAACATCATTTTGTAATAGTCTGTTTAAAAATGAAAGTCTCACTAGTGGTCGGAGATGTCCACCAGCATATTGTGTCCAGCATCCACAGCAAGAGACATGCTCAAAAGAATATGAATTTATTTTCCTAAACAGCGAGATGCCTGCCTGCATATTCCCTTCAATTCATAAAGAAACTGCATGTGAAAATGGGATGCATGCCAGCAAGTAAGTGAGCAGCTTTGGAGCTGCATGTACATTGGTATGGAATTTAAAAACACACGTGGGTTGGCCCTAAAACACTCCTTTTCCCACAAATCACAAAATGGAATCCTATTACAACCCCATACTGAATGCACACAAGGGGGTCTATTTGCTTTTCTAGGATAATGGATTTTCATCAACAATGAGACAATAGACCCCATTGCCTTTTGTTTCTTTCTAAAAGGGGAAGGCTCTTCTGAGTAGGGGTTTGAACTTCCTCCCAAAGTTTCAGTCACGGACAAAGTAAAAGAGGACAGCAAGCATATTGCTTTCTTGTGCATCCGAGTTTGACACCACTGGGCACAGGCGGCAGTGCCCCTTGCAAAGATGGAATGCCCACATTCTAACAGTGCTATAGGCAGGCATTTTTTGCATAGGACACAGCAGGCTGCTTCCTCCCCAAAGGCAATCCCAACACCTGCTAGCAAAGTGATTCAAACTTACGTTAGCCTTATAGGCCAGCCTCCAAGGGTGCCCAAGTTCATAAATCTTACAGAAACAGATTGCCACATCTTTCCCAGACAGACTTGCAAGAGGATGGGTCACCAAGGATCCTGCCTGTGTCCTACTTGAGTCAAAACCAAATGCACACAAGATTGGGTTGCCAGGGAGTGTGCACACTGCCCTTGTTTCTACAGTGACTGAACTGTTTTGACCGAGGTGGAAGCTGATTCCAAATGAGATGGGTGAACAATTGGACAAGGTAGTTTGCGTTAACACGTGAGCAATTTCTATTTTATGAGGGGAGAAAACTCCACACTAAGGATTTGACATAAACCAGAGAACTATTCCATCTCAAAGTTACTGTTGATGTGACTGATGAAAACATCTTGACATTTGAGTCTTTTAACTGCCAGTCTATCACATGAGTGGCTCCAGTGATTAGTTCACTTGAAGAAGTGAACAAAGAAAGAAGCTGAAGAGAATCATTTTGCCATTCAAAAGTATAGGAGACAAAGTGAGAAACACAATGCCTGGAGTTACAGGACACATAAGAATGTGTGTGGCAAACTTTGATCGTCGGACATCTACTTAAAGTCAAAAACACCTCCATATGGCCAAGTGTACTTAATAGCATAAATATAATTTTCTGAAATGAAAGGCTATGGAGATTGCTTTGGGGTTTTGATTTTTGGTTTTCTGACCAGTTATACAACACGTGTGTCAGAAGATTTTAATTTTAAAACGTCAATACTACTTACATATATTTTTCACAATTATTCGGAATCAGTCACTGTTTAAACCTAAGTTTCCATCAAAAGCTAGTTGGTTCAATTGTATATTATACTGTCTCTTAAGGAGTTGGAAATAATCTTACCCCATCAGCTTATTCACTAATGAGCTTAAAATGCTACGACACTAAAACATGTCTTTCTCTACAACATATTTCAGGGCTAAGGTTGAAGGAAGCTGTAAAAAGGTATTCTAAAACTAGAAGCTCTGGTCGCATAGTGAGTTACACATTAAGCTACTGACCACAAGGTCAACAGTTCGAAACAAGCAGCTGCTCACCAGGAGAAAAACAAAGCTTTCGCTTCCCCAGCGGTTCTCCCCTGTCCTACAGGGGTGCTGTGAGTTGGACTCCCCTCCATGGCAATGAGTTGGGGTGAGGAGAGATACAGATGTTCTAGTGTCTAGCATCTGGGAATGTGTTACTTTGCAGGATGAATGGGCATCGTAAATGTGATTGAGTGCATGGAGTTAGGTAGCTTTACCTGGATGGATGCATGCAGATATGTTTTAAAACCTAGCCTCTTCTTAAGAGGAGAGCAAGAAACCCAGTCAGTATATAGCTGTGTTGGTTTGAATGGTCAGGGGCTAAGAAATTTGCTGACAATCTGGAGTAGGTGAAAAAGTCTTCTAGAGCTTCCAGGAAGGACCAGGCCTGTTGATTCCTTTATTTTAGTTCCTAAATATTTGTTTTGAACTTCTGGTTCATGAAATACAAGAGAATAAATAGTTGTTTTCACCTCCTAAGTTTGGGGTAGCTTTTTATTTTATTTATCTATTTTTACTAAGATATCATTTTATTGGGGGGGGTGTTACAGCTCTTATAACAATTCATGCATCAATGGTATCAAGTTTATTTGTAAACATGTTGCTGTCATTATTTTCTAAACATTTTCTTTCTATTGAACCCTTACTATTAGCTCCTTCCCCTGCCCTTCCTCTCCACCACCCTCGTAATCCCTTGATAAATTAACTATTTTCATGTTTTACACTGACTGCTGTCTCCCTTCCCCCATGGTTTCTGTTGTTTGTCCCCCTGGGGGAGGGGAGATGATGTCTGATTATGTGGCAATCATTGTGGTAGCATCTCCCTTCCTCCCCTCTTTCCCCACCCTCCCCCTACCTTCCTGGTATCATTACTCCCATTTCTGTTTTTGAATTCCGTGTCTCCGGAGCTATTCTCTTCTTTGTGTACCTGTGCACATGCTCCAGTCTAGCCCACAGTAAAAGACAGGACTGGGGTCATGATAGCGTGGAGTGAGAATGTCTCAAGGAACCAGAGGAATATTGTGTGTTCCGTCTGAACTACCCTGTGCCCTGGCTGACTGGTGGGAAAACTTTTTATTGCAACAATAGAAAACTTATTCAAAAACAGAATCAAGATTCAGAATTTAAATAATAGTGATCCTAATCCCCTCTCAAGACAAAAGAAAGTTGAAGGTGATTCATATGCAAGGTAATACGAATAGGTGTGAAGTGTGATAGAAAATCCAATGATCTTTGTCAAGACAGAGTCTGAGTTTGTCAAGAAAGACAAAGCTTACACACAGGTGTTGGTTGGAACAACCTCTTACTCACAGACCAGGGACAGAGCAAGGTCAATAGTGGGTGTTGGATGCTCGAAAGGCAGCAAACCATTTCCTCCAGCCGATGGCAGTCTGGTTGTCTGGATACACCCTTCTTATAATACGGATGAAAAACCTCCTTTCCTTCTCATCAGGAAGAGATCAAATAGTGGGATCGGTCAAGTGTTACGTGACATGAATGCATTTGCAGAACTCAGTACTAAATGAGACTTTAAGAAGGAAATTTAAAAAATTAAATTAAATTTTTAAAAAAAGAAAATCATTTTTTCTTAGGATAATGGTGGAAAAAATTAGAACAGAAGGAAATTGAGTTCCTAAATAGCATTATCTAGGTTCTAGGTCCATACCGCTTGACCTGACTCTCAAGATGAGAATCACAAGACTTCCAAATGCTATTTACCATATAGCAAAAGCAAGTTCTGAACTCAGTTTCTTTCCTAACTAGCTATTTGATCATAGGCAGATTACTTAGCCTTGATCAATTCTTTTGAACAGGTCAAGAGTATAATGTGGTCAAGCAATAACCAACTGTGCAAAATCATTGTTAAAAAACCCCAAGAAAACATTTTTCTTGCATCAACATATTATCTGGCACTTAATGAAAAATTCATAAATCTTAGCCCCCATCCCCTTTGCTTTTAAAAATATAAAATATTTAGATGTCTCAATCACAATTCTAGATTTCAGAAAATCATTGTTCTCCTATCATAGTTTCAGAAATATATATATATATGTATATCGATGTTACGTTATTCTTATGAGACCATATATCCAGATTTCAAAGTATCAAAAGATACTTGAGACCCAATCCCTAAATACAGCAGCATGTAATCCAGTCAGTATTGTTGGTTTGGGGGGCTGACATGTCATTCCTGATTGCTATTTACTCGAAGTATGACACAACAAACCACTGTCCAGCCTTGCACCTTCCAACAAGTCTGGGATGTTTTGAGCCCATTGCTGCAGCCATTGGGTCCCTCCCTTTTACTGAGGGGCTTCTTGGTTTTCATCGGTCTTCCACCTGCCCACGCATGATGCTCTTCTGCAAGGACTGCCCCCTTTGCTAACATGACATGACAGGTACAGTAAAATTAATAAAATATAGACAGCAAAAATGTGATGAATATTTCTATAGAGAGCAAACAGAATTACTACACCTGATTAGAAATATCAGGAACCATGATCCAGTTGCATCTGAAGTGGGCCTTCAAAATGAAGTGGTATTTCCTCAATGATAATTGCCTTTGGCCCATCTCAGGTCAAAGGAACTATGTACACAATGCCAGAAGCACAGTATAATTAGGGACCAGAAAAATGATCCAATGTGTCTGGAATCCAAAGAACTTGGAAAGATGAGGTGAGTTTTTTGTGTGGGTGATTAGAAAGAAATATCAAATGATAGAACTTACTCAAGGAAGTATGAATTATGAGGAAAGAGGGGATAAAAGAAAATCTGTCCAAATTTGGATGAGTTGGTTTGAGGAGGCTGGCAGAAGCACCATATGGGAATATGCAATAAGCAGTGAGGAATTTGGAGTAGGTTGAATTATTTTGACTCAAATGATTGTCTGCCAAACCAAATGTCCTTCCTATAGCTATATGAATATGCACTACAGAATATTTTAGAGATAACAGGCTTCAAAATTGAAGAAAAAAACACATTTGACAGGTTTTATGCCTACCCCAAAATTTCAATACCTATCTTTCTAATTATTCATATTTTCATATCTTGTATTTCACACACATTTACTGTTACATTTGTTACATATACCTGCTTCGAACAGCATTGAAAAATGCATCATGTAATTCTTAATTATGCCCCACAGAAGGGATAATTAAGGCTGCCTTCCAGATCCACGAGAAATGGTTCTTACATTTTAGCCAAAAAGTTTTTCTGGCATATACTTATACAGAGTTCTGAAGCACTTTCAAAGTCAAGACAATGCTTTATGAGCTAACTCAAGTTGTAGTATCAGTCCATGTTATCATCCCGATTATCTGAATGATGCATTAATGTAGATTCTCAGAAAGTTGGATTTAGAGTATGCAAACATAATTGTTTAATGCTGAACATAAATATGGCTTGTGTGTTTGTTTTTTTAAGTGATGGTTGATTTTCATTTTCCTAAAGACAAGAGTTTGGCCAGAGTTAAAGTGTTTTCTTTCTTTGTTTCCCCCTGTACCTATTCTGGCTATAAGGAATTGAGAGTTCTAGGTTGAAGGAACACAAATAAGGACTACCATCTTAGCTAACTTTATGTCTGGAAGAAATTATTCATAGAAGTGGTGACTTTTGTAGATTTCAGATATCATAATTTTCTATAGAAACACTAATAAAAATTTGAATTCACCAGCATTCCATGGTATTTATAGAAAATGTCAGGCCATTTTTTAAATGGGAGACAACTGACCGTAATTAAAATAAATCCTATTAGTTTCCCAATTGCTGATTTTAGCAGGGGTGGAGGGGAGTATTCAAAAGTTTTTGTCTCTATGATGTTATTTTAGCATATAGGCAGTGACATATAGCTATTCTAATTATATACAGAACTTCTGTAAAAGACCACTTCTCACTCTGGTTTTTTAAAGCATCAGAGAACAGGGATTCTGGAAGTGGTGACTAGACCAGGATATTTCATTGTATCTCCCCCTGCATGCCAAGGTCTTCCCCCTTTCTGTTTCTTGACATGACTGAGCTGTATTCAGATAGGTCTCACTGAGGTTGGGGCTTCTGAAGTAGAACTGAGCTGGGGAACTCTCCCACAAAAGCTGGTCAGAGACTGGGCACAAACCAGCACAATCATGCCTCAAACACAGAACAGAGCTTGGAAAGGGCCGACCAGCTTGACTCTCCATGAACATAGTTCATAATCACCAATCTCCCTGGCTCCAAGACACAACTGAGCACCCACCCAAAAAATGCCACCCAGTAAAATGTTCATACTCCCAAGACAAGAGGTCACAACCCACACCTGGGGAAATACGACTTCTTCCTGCAGCACCAAACTGGTAGACCATGATGAGAATATCCCACCAACCCTCTCTAGAGGACAGTCACCACTTAATATTCTCTGCATCATACCCAAGCCTCGACGAGCTGACAGAGGAAACATAACTAAAAAAAAAAAAAAAATGCAAAAAGCACCTATGTCCCAGAGTGTGGAGACAGGAAAAGCAAAACAAAAAAAAGGTCCAGAAAAACAGGGCTCTTAGAAGAACGAGTGCATGACTCTGCGCCCTTAAGAGGAACAAGAGCACTAAGAGTCAAGCCCCCCAAACAACAAAAGGAGATGAGAGCCAAGAAGAAAGCATGCACGGAGTTTTATGACTGAGATGTCCAAAAGGGATCTGAAGGAAGCAACGATATCATGGAGATCTGTATCCGCGGACTTCAAGAAACCGTGCTTTGAATATTAAACTGAGACTCCACACACCCAGATGAAAATATAAGGGAAAAGATAAGAGGCCATGAAGGGGAAAGCAGAAGATTAAAATGCTAGTAAGAGGTGTGAAAGAAATATGGAAAGAAATCAATAAGACCAACATTTTGAAGTAGGGAGCACCGATCCTCAACCTCTCCCTTTGGACAAGGTAGGACTGTGAGGGACGGAGGAAAGAGAAAGCAGCCTGCCAGTCTCATTGTCGCAGAGGTGGAAGAAAAAAATCATCCAGCTAGGTGTGGGTCATGTTGACTAGCTTGCTTTCAAACACTCATACAAAAATTCTGGATATGTGTGACTGCAATGTTTAGGGAAAAGAAAACCATCTTCAAAGTTATCAGGGAAAAGTAGAGCATTTTTATTAATGAGAGACACAAAGGAATAGTGCCCCATACCACAGCCTGCCTGTACTACTGAGAAAGAAAACCCCAAGCAAGAGTGGCACCAGCATGCTCCTGCCAGCTTACAGCCATCCGGCCTACGCTAGTACCTGTCCTTCCATGCCCGCTACATCTGTCCTCACTTCAAAACAAGTGAACTAACTCCAACGTGCAACAAGTTCTTTCCCACAATCTCCTCTACTTGCTGAACTTGCAACCTTTAAATCATTGAAAGGCTATGAGCCTTTTCAAGCCCCGAAGGAAGGCAGACTAAATAACCTTATGCACCTCTCTGACTTACCTACACATTCAACGGAAAGAGACGCTTAGGAGCAGATATTATTTGGTGAGCTGAGAACTGCATGTACTAATAGAAAAAGAAATCGAAGAAATTCAAACCGTCAAATCATGACCGTAAGCATACATGAGGGGAGTTCTCCCATTAAAGGGTAACGACTATTATTACCTGCAGCCGCCAGTTGACTTAGGCTCACGGTGACTGGAAAGGACAGGGTAGAACTGCCCCAGGGGGGTTGCAAAATTGTCATTTTTATGGCAACAGACTATCACTGTTTTGTTTTTATCCCATTGTGCAGCTTGTGAGTTCATATTGCCACCCTTTCTTAAAGGATTTTTTTTTTAAAAAAGAAAAGCTTTATGCTACTCACTAGAAACATATTTCAAGCAGGACACATTTCAGAAGAGGCAATTAGTCCTCAACCCCAAACCTACTGCTGTCGCTTGAATCAGCCTCGTGGTGGCCGAGGTAGGGTTCCGAGGCTGTAAAAGTACAGGAGCAGATGTCCTCATCTTCCTCCGGAGGAACAGCTAGTGGGTTTGAACCACCAACCTTGCAGTTGACAGCCCAATGATCACCTGCCAGCCTGCCCAGAACACCTTGCAATTAGTGCTCTCGCCAACCAAACTCACTGCCCCGGAGTTCCTTCTGATTCACAGGAACCCTAGAGGAAACTGTCAGACTGCCCCTTTGGTTTTCAGAGGCTGAAAGTCTTCTTGGGAAGAGAAAACACTCTCTTTCTCCCCAGTGCAACTGGCAGATTTAAACTACAGAAGCTGGGGTCATAGCCCAACACATGAGCCACTGTCCACAAACTCTCCACTGCAATTCGTGCTAGACCCATTGCACCCAAAGAAACAAGCGTGGCTATGTTAATGAGACAGAGGGAATAGTGTACTGTAATATGAAATGCACTATGAAAGAATAAAATAAGGCATCCTGTGAGTCATTAATTCAATGATAATTGAAATAATAATAATAATAATAAAAGGCACAGTTGACAAAGAAAATTAAAAGGAACCATAAACCAGGACAGCCAAAAACAACTAGGAAGTGAGAACTAATTGCCTCTTTTTATAAGAAAATCAAGAAAACTTTGTTATAGCATAAATTTTATAGGCCTCTTCAAGACACTGTTCTCTGGATGAAAGTGATCTGATAGATAAATACTTCATGGCAGAGAGTGCAGCCATGAAGTCAATAAACTTAACCTGAGTGTAGAACCCAGAGGTAGAAAACATACACCCACACGCATGGAAACAGTAAAATACATCGACTGTTTATTTGGCACAATAACAAGCCAATCTACCTTAAGTAGATATTTTGCAGACAACTTCATCTAATCATATACAAAGAAAAATTTTTAAAAATTACTAAAAGGTGACAGTGATCTGGACCCTAGTCCCATGACCACAACTTGTCAATTTCAGCAAAATCACGGGAAGAACTAAAGAGAAAAGAAAAAGAGGGCAGATTTAGAGCAAAAAGCATAAAGCAAAAGAAAATGTAGAATAATTTCATGACTATAAACACTAGCGTTAAATGAAAGACAAACCAAGTAGAAAATGCTTTGTTTGGAAACAGTGGACTGTCACTCTTAAGTGGAAACAAACTCTCAAGAGATTGGAAAGTGGTGCTGTTGACAGAAGCTGACAAGCTCACCAAAGATGCACAGCATGCCTTGCCCTGCACAGAACCTGGGAAAAAGCACATGTCCACTCGCCGGCTGATTTTGTGCTGTCCTTCTACCTCCAAAAGGATACCTACCACTCATTCGTAGTAGGTGCCGGGCGGTTCACATGCCTGCCCCAAGCAAAGGAGAAATCCGCCATGTGTTATCCAGCAGGTACAGGAAGGAAGGTCCGATGCTTTCAGCACAGCAGGCTCTCTGACTGGCAGAGAAGTCCCCCCAAACCCCCGAAAGCCCTCCTGATGTGTGAAGCCTGCTAAAAGCAGCAGTATCCTGTCACTGCACACCAACAAACCTCCCCCAAAAATCCCTGAGATGGCCTGGGGGATATTTATCTGAGGGAAACTGCCAATGCTCTTGTCAGTCAGCTGAGTCCATAAAGACTGCTGAAAGTTCATGGAAGATTCTATGAGCTTTTAGCTCATTGTGTCCCTCCTGACATAATACTGAAGGGATCAGAATATTCAAAACTCCAAAACAATTGTGATGGACAGCTGAAAGGGGAAGTGGCCCAGATGGCGGCTTGCTATTGTCTGCAGCTGCCCAGCAAAGCTGTTGATCATCTGGAAGTATTTGTGGTCAAGTTTATGGCACTTTATAAGAAGCTCATGGAGGACCGTTTGAAAGGCATGAGGTTCTGACACCTATCCAAAATGTTTCCAAATAACAATTTCAGCACTTATGGCAGTTTTATTGAAAGAGTAAAATAAATGATCCTGGTGACACGGATGGTGTGTTAGGCAGGGTTCTCCAGAGAAACACAACCAGGATACTTGTGATTATAGATATATAGATTTATATGGTAAGAAGGAAGACAACCTCAAATTAGTCCACACAGCAGTACAGAGGACTCAGTTCAGCTCCTTTTTTGTGGAAAAAGTCTTTCAGCTCAAGAAGAAGACTTGGTCCAAGGTCCAGGAAGTAGGCCTGGAGTCTTCCCTCAGGCCAAACAGGGAGAGTCAGCAGACAGCAGGATAAGTCAGCAACAGTCAGGAGCATGGGAGCTTAGCAAAGCAGGTCTGGATGGGATATCCAACTCAAGCAATGCAAGGCAGGACCCAGCAACCTCAAACTCAAGCAATGTATGCACCAGCAGAGTGGCGAAGTGATCTCCAAGGAAGCCCAAGCTCTAGCCACAGGAGCCACAAGTTGCCTTCTCCTACAGGTAGTGTAGCCCACAGAGTGAGGCAGAAAACGAGCGAAAGCAGCAGCACAGCTTGTCTGATCACCAGAAAGCAAGAGAGAAGGGGGCGGACCATGAAGAATCATTCATCTCTGTCCTCCAATCAAATTGCAACCTGATTAATCTCCATTCCCATGTTCCTATTGGCCAGGTTGGCACAATACAAGTAACTTTCACAGTTGGTTACACATCGGACTGTTATCCTCAAATTCAGCAGTTCAAAGTCACCAGCGACTCATGAGAAAAAATTAATCTCTCTGCTCCCCTAAGATGTGTAGCCTCAGAAAGCCAAAGGGACAGTTATACTTGCGCTATAATGTCACTGCAATCAGCTCACTGGCATTGAGTTTTGAGTTTACCCCAGGGCAACCCCACTGCTTTGGAATTGGTTCCACTCATAAGGTCCTCAGAAGACAGGCAGATCCACCCTGCGGACAGAGAATCTCTTGAGAAGCAGAAACAAACCTCTTGTCTTTCCTCACAGAGTGACGAGTGGATCCAGGGCTCGCCTTTCATGTAGCATTCCAGTGTGGAACTGCTGGCCCTCAGAACTCTGAAATCTGCGTGACTTGTGTAAAATAAGGAATCCCGATGACATGGTGGTGAAAGCAGACAGCTGTTGGTGGTGGTGTTGTGGTTGTTGTGTGGTACCATTGCATCAATTCTGACCCATAGTGACAAGAGAACCAAAGAACGAAATACTGCCGGGTCCTCACAAGGGTTCCTAGGCTTGTTGCATCCACTGTGTCAATCCACCTCAAGGGCCTTTCCCTTGTTTGCTGGCCCTCAACTCTACCAAATGTGATGTCCCTCTCCAGAACTGTCTCTCTGACAGCATGACAGTAAGACCAAGTCGCTCCATCCCATCCGAGCTTCTGATAGTAAGCAATGTGCTGGTAACCAAAACCTCTGTGTTTCAAACACACCATCTGGTCTTTGGAAGCAAAAATGTGGCAGATGTTCTAACCAGCAGAGGGGGCTCTTTCTCAGACCACACTTCTGGAATCTGGAAGGTTTCCACTCTTCCCCCCAAATCAACAGAGAGTTGTGATTACTGAACTGAGAACTTCAAGTAATCAATTCAGAGTATCTAAAAGAAAATGCTAAAGTGGCCTCATTAGTACACTTTGGAAATGTGTCTCAGGACCAAAAATAAGTCTTCAGAACCTGTTAAAAGTGTGAAGCGCGAACGCCAGGCTTCTCGGAGCTCTCCGAACAGCGCGCTTCACCTGCAAGTGGAGCGAAGGGACACCAGTGTGTTCCCAGATTCAAAAGTCTCAGGAAGTGTGCTCCTGAGGAGTTATGGGTAAATCCAAATGTGTTCATATCTCTCCATTGATTTGCATTGAATGATCTTCATTTCAAAAACATCCTTTTGAACTGGCAATGCGTCCTAATAATTTTTTTTTAAGTTTCTCTCAGCTCCTTTGTTCATGCAGCTAGTGGTGTACAAAAAAAAAAAAATTCCACTCACAGCAGCTTCACCAAACCATGTTGCATGTGGTGACATCGCAATTTCATTGGCCCGTCCCATCAGTCAGGCCTTCAGAGATGACTTCTCCTGGCCTTCCACAATCTCAGAAGAAGAGGTGAAACATCCATCTCAGAAGAAGCGATGAAACATACATCCAGCTCCTCCTTCACCATTTATCACACCGGCTACTTTACTTTCTAAACAGATTGCTCATTGGATTCAAAGCATAATGCCTATTGTCCTGAGAATGTTGACTAATGGATTAGCCTCTTTGAGACTCAGTTTTCTCATCTAAAGACTGTAGATTTTAATATCGGACTTTCACCATGCTGTTACAAATTTTGCAATCTAAGGAAACAATCTATGTGAAAGTGGCTTGTAAATATCACTGTTGTAACTCCACCCTAGGATTCTGAAGGCATCTGAGATTTGCTTCTCTGAAATGGAGTGTATTATCCTCCCCACATACTGGGTCTTCTTTGTTGGTGGTGTTAGGGGCTGTCAAATTGATTCTGACTCACCAAGATATCATGTGACAGAGTGGAACTACCCCAAGGGGCTGCTTGTCTGTTATCTTTATAGGAGCAGATCACCTGGGCTCTCTCCCATGGACCAGAGGGGGACCTTTAAGCTAACCACCCTTAAATTACCAGCTGAGCACTTAACTGAGGCCTCTTTAAGAAGTTCAAATTTCAGTTCCATGTATGTCACCCAACTTCATTAGTGATGTGTGAGTTCTCACTCCCCCTTCCTCGTTGAACCAAATAATTCTGGAAATGATTAGAAATACACGTCTAAAATCTAAACTTTTCTTGTATCAGTGATGTCATTGACTTAACTGAGGTACTTCCTTCTCTTCCCTGGATTGCTGAGAGAGCTGCCAGTGTTTTCTTTGGGTGAAGTGAGTGATAATTATCTGATAAGATGCACTTACTTTCTCTGCTGCATTCTGAGACAGGTATTATATAACTTCGGAGACAGATAAACTGAGGCTTCACGGGGCTAAGAAACTCCCCCCAAATGCACTCCCCCAAAGATCTAGCTCAGAACTGGCTTTGCACCCAGGACTTTCTCACACTGAGGCTCATGCTCTTTCACTACATTGTGCTTCCTCCAGAGACATGGAGATGCTTATTCTTTTCTCTCCCTAATATCCTCTGTAGAGATTCAGTAGTCGTACAAAAATTAGGAACAAATTCAGACGGAATTTCAAGTACTTTGTGTCTGTATCCATCACTCTACTAGAGGATTTCTCACCCTTGGCACTGTTGAAAGATGGGGCCAGGTAATTTTGTGTCACAGAATTATATTGTGCATTATAAAATATTTCAGCAGTATACCGCTGACTCAATGAAAAGAGAACCACCACCCTCATTTTTTAACAACCAAAGATATCATCTGACGTTGCCAGACGTCTTACGAGAGAGTTGTATCCAGTTAAGAATCAATGCCCTATTCCTAAGTACCTCCCACCCCCCATTACTAATACCTATTAGCCCAAACTTAGAACAAAAGCTTGTAGTCCAATTATCTGGCAAGTAGGGAGTGTATGAAGGGCAGGGACATCGTGGTAGCTCAGTGCCATCCAGTTCCAGCGATCTCCAGTTTCACCGTTCTTCTGGAAAATGCTCTTCCTCATTCTCTACTTCACGTCACTTCCACACAATTTCTCAAATGCCTACATAATTTTCCAGCCTAAACTGGTTGCCCTATTCTTCCCAGGATAAGGATATTCTCCCTTACCTTTCTCGGTCTATGGGTTTGAATCTGCCCTCTGAAACTCCCATCTCCATGGTAAGATCATAGCAATTATTAGGATTTAATAGTCATAGTCTTTCCCAGAGTAGTATCCATTTGCCTTTTTGCTTCTTCTCTTGTCCATGGTGGTAGCCACAGAAGGGCCTCACCAATGCCAACACTTGCCTACCTGTCTGTCTCCTGTGATTGGCTACCATGAGACTCCAAGTAAAGCGAATTGCACCTTCCATGGGATCATCTTCTGGGACCTGCTGTACAGATGCATCTAATAGAATAGTGCCTGCCCATGAGGGACTCTCTATTCTCAAGCTCTTGCCCCCTTAAAATGGGTGTGCCTAAAATGGGACAGAACTACTAACACCACAAGTGAAATTAGCCTATATTGGTAAATAGCACCACTTGAAGTTTATTTAAAGTTGATAAAAGTGTCATAGAGAATTAAATGAAAGATCCATTTCTTACTCAAGATATCGCAGTACCAGACCAAGAGAAAGACTATAATGAGGAGGTGGATATGTGCTATGCCCTATCTGATCTACAGAGAACACATAGCCTTTAATTTCCATGACTCTCCATTGAGATTGTTTGTAATTTCCCCAGGAAATCATATATACCACCTAGAAATAATTGTAGCTCTTGCAATTTTTTAGTAGCTGCAGCCCCCCAAAATATGTGAAGTCATATTGGCTTTGTTCTCTTTCATCTCCCCAGCCTGTCACTCAAAAAACTCAACTGCCACCAAGACTGACTCATGGTGACCCAACCAGGCTCTTTGAGTCCCCCAGGTTGTAAATCTTTACAGAAGCAAAAGGCTTCACCTTTCTCTGTGGAATAGCAAGTAGGTTTGAACTGCTGACCTTTCAGTGAGAGACCCAATTTGTAATCCACTACTAATACTCGTATCAGAAATAATTCTCTGAGGAATGTATATCTCATTAGCCAATGTGTGTAGATGGAAAGCACAATTTCTTAAAATGAATTTCCACTATGTGCAGGTCTGTGCTCCACATATGTGTGGCTGCCAAGGCTGTGATGCTTGGAGCTGATCCAGCGTGAGTGTGAGCTCTCCAGGGAAGTAGGCTCTGTGGGCTGAGACACACTGCTATGACCCACAGGGGGTGGTTCTTGTTTTCTGGATAAAATTAGTGAGGACAGGTTTCCTCCACTGGCCAAATGATTCATTCCCTGTGACAATTTACTTTCATTTTTTAAAGAAAGGCATAAACAGGTAATTTTTTCTTTCTCTTTCATTGTAAGTAGCCTGCTTCTTTTTAAAAATCATGTTATCGGGGGCTTGTACAACTCTTATCACAATACATATGTACATTTGTTGCCATCCTTCTCAAAACTTTTTCTTTCCACTGAAACCGTTGATATTAGCTCCTCATATCTCCCCTCCCTGTGAAACCTCGATAATTTATAAATGACTATCATTTTGTCATATCATACCCTGTCCAACATCTTCCTTCATCCACTTCTCTTTTGTCTGTACCTCAGGGAGGAGGTTATATGTAGATCCTTGTAATTGATTTCCCCTTCCAACCCTACCTTCCCTCCAACCTTCTGGTATTGCCACTCTCACCACTGGTCCTGAGAGGTCCATCGGTCCTGGATTCCCCAGGTTTCTGATTCCTATCTGTAGCAGGGTACATGCTCTGGTCTAGTTAGATTTACAAAGTAGAATTAGGATCATGATATTGTGGGGGATGAAGCACTTAAGAACAACAGGAAAGTTGCATATTTCATTATTGCTACACTATACCCTGACAGGATTGTCTCTTCCCTGAGACCCTTTTCTAAGGGAATGTTGCTTCACCTACAGATGCACTCCCCCTCATTTATATTGATATAATTTTTAGTTCTTTGATGCCTGATACCTGATCCCTTTGACACCTCATGGTACACAGACTGGTGTGCTTTTTCCATGTGGGCTTTGTTGCTTCTGAGCTAGATAACAGATAATCTTAAAATCAATTTTATTCTCATTAAATTCAGTAGCGATGAACTTCAGTAATTTGGCCTTTTTAACTCTACATATATTCCGGCAAGTCCTTTTACAATACAGCACACAGTAAAAGGCCCCTCTTTCCTTAGTAGAATGATCAGTGGTGAGAGGCACAGGAAACTAAACCTAGTCTGCCAACAACAACTAGACATAGGTCAAATGCATGCACCTTTCAGTGTCAATGTGGCTTGCACTGTTTCCTGTGCACTGTGTGCCTGCGCTCACGTGACTGTGAGCTAAACATGTGCAAGGGAAATGTGCAATCTCTTAGCAAAAGTACCACAGCTGTAAATATTCTCTTGTTCTAATGGGGACCTTGGGTGTTATTCAGTGAAACAATACCCCTTTCTTCACTGCTAGAGAGAAAGAGCAGGGAGATTAGACTTATTATTATTATTATTATTATTATTATTATTATTATTATTATTATTGATTTGACTTTCTCTTCAACACCAGTGTCAGCCTGAGTGGATCTGTGGGTCAGGTTTCCCTGTAGGTATTGTGGATCTTGGTCTCTCTGGGTTCTTGCACCCACCCGCTCCACTCCATGCTGTGGAATATTCCCTAATTCAACACAAGCCACATTCAAAAAAGAGTCTTACCTGTAATCATGGCTATAAATATATACATTTGTGTACAGATTTAAATAAATGAGGAAATGTAAAGCTTTTTTTTAAAAAAAAGAGGGAGAATATAAATAGAGATAATGTTGTCATCTCTGTTTCCAGTTTACAGATGGGACAAGAGATGACTGTGTTTTCCTTGGGGAAATGCAGGAATTCAGACTCAAGCTACCTATAGATGGCAGTGTTTAGCATGCTGGTGGTAACTGTCTCACAGGACTTCTGTTCCAGAAGCTCACACTCTGCCTAGCCGGGTTCTTTGAACAGAGTCTGTGCTTTCTTGCTTCAGGGACTTTATTCAGTTTATCTCTAGATCTAGCTGAAATGCCACTTATTCCTTGAAGTCGTCCACGATTCCTTTAGGAAATCTTAGTGGTACTTGCAAACCTCAGAGATGTTTTGGGTTAGTTTCCAAACCACAGAGATCAGTGAATAAATACCATAATAAAGAGCACTGCAAGGCCTTGTGAAGCCCAGGTAACATAGTGGATTGCCCATTGGCCCGCTAGTACCAATATTGCAGTTTGAAACCATCAGAGAGGAACCATTTGAGAGGAAGATGGGGCTGTCTGCTCTAATAGAAATGCTCAGCCTAAGAAACCATCAGAGGTCGTTCTTCTCTGTCTTGCAGGATTGGATTTTGACTCACAGGTAGGGAAGTGTTTGTTTGTTTGCTTTCAAGTGCATGTGAAAGTGATGCTTGCCTGTTCCACCAGCAATAAAGTTACAAAAAGTTGGAAATTGTGTGAATATTTACAAAATGTGATCCAGAGACACACAAAGTAAAGAAATGCTATTGGAATATTGGCACCAGTAGACTTGCTCAACACAGAGTTGCCACAAAACTTCATTTTGTTCAAGAAAGAAAGGCCTACATATAATGAGATATGCCCATATTGTAACAGAATTTCCATTTTATATCATGCATTAAAATTCTTTATCTATAATTAGATTCCTTGAAGACACAACTCTGATTTAATTATTTTTTTAAAATCCCAAAGAACTTCATCATTTCCTCCATGTGCGCTAGCTACTCTATGATTAAGAGCAATTTCAGAGTCTCTTCTGAACCACTCTCATCTTTTCTTGATTTCCGGTCTTTTTCATAACCTTTCCTTTCTCCATGAATGATGCTCTTGATGTCTTTACACAGTTCATCATGTCTTCAGGCAGTAGTGTCCAGTGCATCCAATCTGTTCTTGAGATGTTCTGAAAATTCACGTGGGACAGGCTAGTGATCATAGTTTGACCCTTGTGGATTTGTTTTCATTTTTGTCAGCTTTCTCCTGAACTGACATATAAGTATTAGATGGCCTGCTCCACAGTCAGGCTCTGGTTTCATTTTAGCTGTTCATTCTGAGACTCTCCATTGTGTCTTCCAGCAGATATAACCAATTGGATTCCTGTGTATTCCATCTGGAGACACTCACTTGTAGAGTCACCATTTGTGTTTCTGAAAAGCTAGTTGCTGTGAACAAGTCATTGGTTTTGTAAGAATTCTGTCATATGATCTCCAGTTTCATTTCTATCACCGAGGTCATTCATATGTTCTAATTACTGTAATTTCCTCTTTGTTTCCAACTTTAGCATTCCAAGCACCAACAACTACCAATGCATTTTGATTATTTGTTTGATCAATTTCATACTAAAGCCACGATAGAATTCCTCAGTTTCTTCATGGCTAGCTTTTGTAGTTAGTGCATACATTTGAATAAAAGTTGTAATGATTGGTACAATCATTGGGGATAGATATAATCCTATGACAGATAGCATGGTATTTCATGATTGATTCTGTAATGTACTTCTTCTTGATTGTTGTAATAGTTAGGTATTTTTTTATGCCAACATTGCTCCCATTGGAAGATGTGGGTAGTTTAACCTGTCAATCAGGTTGCAGCTTGATTGGTGAGCTCCAGAGATAAATGGCTTTCTGATGCCAGCCCCCTCCTTCTCCCTGGAGGCAGGCTATACACACTTCACTTTGCTTCACTTTTCTGTTGATGAGCCACTTCGAGCCACACAGATGGCAGCCAGAGCTGGGAGATGTGCCCATGACCATTGGATCTGGAAGACATTGCAACCCACCACCCTTCGATCTTCCTGCATTTTGCATCAATGTGTGTGGCTACATGAGTTTGAAGAGAGATTCATGAACCAGTATTGGACATATAGAGTAATATTGGACTTAAGGACTTTATCTGAACTGGATTAGCATACTTGCTTAATATATCATTACTTCTTATTATAAAGCTCTCTCATACGTATATGAGTGTCCCTGGATTTCTTTCTCTAGTCTAACAAAATTGTCTTATTCCTAATTTCCCTACATTCATACTTTGCACATTCCATGTTTCATTCACTCGCAGATTGTTGTCACTATTTCTCTTTATCTTGAATCATGCTGAGGGCTCCACTCCTTTCCCATAGACTCAGCATGACTCACATAACCATGCTCCACTCTGAGAAACCAGGCCCTCCTCAATCACATTTTAAGTGCCTTCTAACCTGAGGCGCCTGTCCTCTGGGACTATTTCTGAAAATGTTTTGCTCCCATCTATCAGGCCTTCAGTGTCTGATAAGGTTTCAAAGGAGTTTAGCAACTCCTTCCTCAGAAGTGGAGAGCCAAGTCTTTCTTCATGGTCTGTTCTTAATCTGGAAGCTCCATCGAAACCTGTTCACTTTTGGTGATGCTGCAGATGTTAGACATACCAGGGACATCGTTTCCAGCATCACAGCAACATGCAATCCACCACAAATGGACACACACATGGTGAAAGGAAATGATGACCTCAAAGAGCTGAATAGAGAATTCTAAAAGGCAGCTGGAGAAATAAAAAAAGGCAAATATTATAATGAAATGTTCGGTGACCAAGAATTTGAACCCCAAAAGGATAGAATATGATGAACATATCTTAAAATGAAAGAATTCTAGAAAAAAATTGAAGGTCTAAGTTTCAATCTTGAAAGATTCTATGAACAAAATACTGAATGACTCAGGAAGCATCAAACAAACAAAAAATATATACTGATCTACTTTATCAAAAAGAACTAGTCAGCATTCCATCATTTCAGGAAGTAGCATATAAGCAAAAACCAATATTGCTGAAGGAAGTTCAAGCCATACCAAAGCATTAGCAAAAAAATTAAAAAAGAAAGAAAGAAAGAAAAGAAAAAGACACCCGAAATTTATGGAATAACAATTGAAATTTTCAGGCAAGCTGATGAATTCCTCACTTGTCTATGCCAGGAAATTTAGAAGACAGTTACTTGTCCAACTGACTAGCAGAGATCCATGTTTGTAGTCATTCAAAAGAAAGATGATCCAAAAGAATGCTCAAACTACAGAACAATATCCTTGATATTACATGCAAGTGGAGTTTTGTTGAAGATCATCCAACAAAGATTGTGTGAGTACATTGATAAGGAATCTGCCAGAGCTTGAAGCCAGATTCAGAAGAAGATGTGGAGCAAGGAATATCATTGCTGATGTCACATGGATCTTGGCTGAAAGCAGAGAATATCAGAAAGATGTTTACTCACGATTTACTGGCCATGTCAAGGCAATCAACTGTGTGGATCATATAGAACTATAGATAACCCTTGATAAGAATGAGAATTGTGCTTATGTGTAACTTGTACATGTTTCAAGAGGCAATCATGCAAATGGAATAAGGGAATACTGCATGATTTCAAATCAAGAAAGGTGTGCAACAGGGCTATATCCCCTCACTCTACTTATTCAATCCATATGCTGAGCAAATAGTTAGAGAACTTGGTTTATATGAAGAAAAATCAGCATCAGGGTGAGAGAAAGGGTTAACAACCTCAGATATGCAAATGATACAACATTGCTTGTTAAATGGTAGGGATTGGTAGACTTGCTAATGAAGACCCAGAATTGCAGCCTTCAGTAGGGATTACAGCTCAATGTAAAGAAGATCCAAATTCTGCTGTTTTAGTTCATTTTGGGGGTCAGAATCATGCTATAGATCTCATTACAGAGCTGAAAAAGAAACAAAACAAAATACCTCTTCCCCTGACCGCCCCCAACCCCCTTCTGGTGAGTGAGCAGAAGACTAGAGGCGTGTTATTTTGAAACCATAAATGTCACTTCATCACTCCTTTCTTTCTTCTTTTCTTTTTTTTTTTCCAGTCTTTGCTATCTTAGGAAATCTTTCTCCCCGCCCCTCACTCTGGCTGTTCTCCAAAAATTACTTGTCAGTAGAAATTTGCTCACATAGTGAAATAAAAACCCTAAGTAGATAAAGGAAGAGAGATAAATCACTTGCCAAGCTAAATGCTTTAATAGTGAGTTTATTACCTCTTGTTTCTTTTTGATACTTCAAAGTCCTCAAACGTTACAATAGAGACTGCATAATTGATTGGGTTTTTGTGTGAAATATTTGAAGTGAGAGTCACACAAAAATAGGTGTTAGACTCCATTGTAATCTATTAAAGGGGAAGAAACTTAAGGGAAGGGTATGAGTGTCATTAATTTGTATGATTCAAAGACTCAAATAGTTATTTCTTGAATTCCCCTTTTATCAAAATGCAGGTATAAACAAAAGCTTTATCTACCAATTTAGTCTACTCACTCTCCATATTGTTTGCAATAGGTGTTTAATATATATTTTCCCTTCTTCCACTGGCACCATAAATTAAGAGAACAAGTTCCCTGTCTTGACTACAACTACATGTGTGAGATGTTGCTATTGTTGCTAAGTACTTCAGAGTCAGTTCTAACTCATAGGTAGTCTGAAACCTTAGACCTGGGTGGGCCTCACAATTGTTACTTTTGAGCCAATTGATGCAGCAACCGTGTCAATCCACTTTCTCACGGATCTTCCTCATTATCCTTTTGTGGGGACCATCATCTCCTGAGAGCATGTCCAAAGTACAAAGGCTGGAGACAGAGTCTCTCGATCCTTGTTTTCATAGAGGATTCTGACTGTCCTTCCTCCAAGACAGATTTGTTTATTCTTCTGATGGCCCATGGTACTTTGAATATTCTTCGCCAGCACCATTAGCCAACCACATGGATTCTTCTTCTTCTTCCTTATTCCTTGCCCAACTTTCACGTCCATATAAGGCTATGAAAAAAAGTCCAGGCACATGCCAGTCCTCAAAGTGATATCATTGCTCTTCAAAATGCTAAACAGGTCTTCTGCTGCAGATTTACCCAAAGGAATAGGTCGTTTGACTTCTTCTACAAGGGTAGACCCTGGGAAATGAGCTTGAAGGAGAAGAAAATAATGTTTTTAAATGACCTCCAAATTGCTAATTGTTTGGAAATTCTAGGCTTTCTCTGTCTTGTTCTAAGAACTAAAAGTGTACCAGGGCAAATCGCTCTGCATAATTAGTAAAAATATTCTCAAATCCTGTGT
>PVJH01021318.1:0-38864 GCA_004026705.1 Nesogale talazaci
CCCCCCCATATAAAACAACCCCCCCAAAACAAACAAACCAACAAAAACCCTAGCAAGAATAACAAAGTAAAACAGAGGAAAATCTCAGTGAAAAAGAAGGAAATCTTAAAAACTAGAACAAATTGGATAAACGGATCATAAAGGAGATCAAATGATAGAGTGCTAAATTTTAACTTAAAGGCACTTGCAACAATCCATCATCCAATGCACTCTGTAAGCCTATTCACATCCCTGGTCCATGGTCGGAGGAGAGTCACCAGAGGCTCACCAGGGCCTAATTTTGAGTTGTGTTAGCCAGTTATTAAGATGGCACTTGTAATCAAGGTTCTTTCTAAGATGCCCAGTGTGGAAATCACAAATTTACATTCCTCATTCTTTTTTCACATTCATCTGCACAGCAGGGTATTTTAAGCACAGGTAGTAATGTTCTTTCTGTCTAGAGGTATAAAAATTATACAATTATTTTTAAAAGCAACTGAACTATGGAAGTATACGTTATGTGAATATTATATCAAGAAAAGGACTTAAAAATTCCCAAAGTCGATCAATAGTTGAAGGAGGAAGTTTCTGCTTAGGGGGCACTGAGTTCATGCTAATGGTGGTGGAGTAATTTGGAAAAGAAGAACAATGGTTGCACAACACAAAATTATAATCGATGGCACTGAATTATGCATGTGGAAGATATTGAATTGGAATGTTTTGCTGTGAATAGTTCACAATTAAAGAAAATGACAATGAGTACAGAGAAGAAGAAAATGTACCAAAATTGGTTGTGGTAGTGATGGTGCAACTCTTCCTGATAAGTTTGAACTACTGAATTATATGATATGCTGACAAAATACCAATAAAGCAGTGTTTAAAAAATTAAAATGGGGGGAGTGGAGAGGGAGGAGAAAAATGAGAAGATGATACCAAAGGCTTAAGTAGAAAGCCATTGTTTTGAGAACAGTGAAGGCAACAAATGTACAAATGTGCTTGGCATACAATGGATGGATGTATGGATTGTGATGAGAGTTGTACAAGGCCCCATTAAAATTGTTCTCAAAAAATTTAAATGGAACTAGCAATATTTATTCCTTTTAGAAAACTCATTATTCTTTTGATGGAACACTCCACTTTTATTCCCGTGCATTTGCTGCTTCTATAAACAAACACATAACATAAAGATAAGAAGTGGGAGAGAACCTGAGGGTGACAGGCTGTCCTTCATTTCAGGTCTGTGCTAAGCCCTGGAGATCTTATGAAGAAATTATGCAATTCCGGAAAGTGTTCAAAGAGCTAAAAATGTTGTTTCTCATGTACCCAAAATACTGTTCCTAACATAACAAACACATTAATTATATTCGAATTGGCCTGCTTTTACAGGAATGGGACCCTCCCCACCCGGTGAAAAGACAAATCCCACAGCAGATGATGCTGGGATAAGAATGAAGAGTTTTGCTTGCGAGGGTGCCAATCAAGAAGCAATTTGGGAACCTCTGAACAGTTTTATTTTTTGGCAGATATATTATTCAATATTTTTTGGTCAATATTTTAAAACTCATGTGGCACAATCTAGTTTTGTGTATTTCTTTTGTTGTTCTTGTTTAACCATTAACCGTACGAAATAATAAACTACCTGTCAGGATGTATTTTTTATACTTAAAATCGTCGTTAGGAGAGCCAACCTGTTGTTTAATTATCTGACTCCAACCACAGGTTTGCACCGATGACTATTCAGCTCATAGTTGTGGCATTATAATAAGATTTCTTCCAAGTTGTCTCCCCCAGATAAATGCCAAACTTAGCTGCTTGCTACACCATGGCAAATGACTATACACTTGAAAGTCAATAGAAGTAGGCCAAGGTTATTCTCCCTAAGGGTCAGCCATCTAGAGCAATCAGGCTGTATAGCCTGTCCCACTCTAAGTCGGGCCCCCTCCCTTCTGATGAGGATAGTAGTAGACTACTTCCTGTAGGAGCCCTGGGAGGTCGAGCCTACCCAAGGAGGATCAAGGTTAGGTTGCCATCATGAATCTAGGAAGTGCCTTTCTTGTCTCATGTATACCCATAATCCCTCCCCTCCCTATTGCATGTCCACCCAGCTCATGCCCTTCTTGTGACTCTACATACCCTTCCTGTGACGTGTATGTCTATTGTATAGTCCCTTCCTGTGATGTGTGGTTACCTGTAATCATGCCCCCAAAAGTAGATATAAACCTGGGTTAGCAATAAACTTGCCCTCCCCCTTACCCCCCTCCCACGCCTCCTGTGTGCTCTCCCTTTGCTCCAGTTCCAGCTTCCTGCCTGTGCTGTGCTGCGTGGATCTGGTTGTTGAGATCATGGCCGCCCAGGAAGTGAGCATTCGATCATGAAATGTGTCTGACTCCATTATTTAAGTCTCTCATAATTTCTATGACTTTACAATAATCTTTACTTATTATCGCCTCCTGGACCCTTGATGATCTCTTAGGGACTGGCTTCTCTTAACATGTAGCTAAGGGCTTAGCCACTTGTGCCATCAAAGGATTCCTTGTTATGCAAGTGGGGCCTTCTTCCAGGTGAGCCCTGGTGGTTTAGTGGGTTCTTCTTGGGCAGCTAAACATGAGGTCAGCAGTGTGAGACCACCAGCTGTTCCTCAGGAGAAAGATGATGTTTCTACTCCTGTCAAGAGTTATAGTCCCAGGAAAACCTTGCCCTGTAGGGTCACTCTGAGTGAAAGTTGTCTCAATAATAGAGGTGGGAGTTAAAAAAAACAAAACAAAGATAGAGCTTTCTATAACTTACAAGGGGGCTCAAAAAGTGTGTGGAAAAATGGAATGAAGAGATAATGCCATTTCTCTGCAGATCTTTTGAGCCCCCCATCATAAATATTGAACAAATTATATTACAAGGAGTCTGGTTGTGTAATGGGTTACACCTTGAACCGTTAATCACAAGGTCGGCAGTTCAAGGCCATGGAAGAATAATGAAGCTGTCTACTCCTGTGGAGATGTAGAGTGTCAGAAGCCCAAAGGACAGTTCTCCTCTGACCCCTAGGGTCTTTCAGACTTGAAGGAATTGACTTGAAGGCAGGGACTATTGCTTATTAAACATATACAGTCTATTTGATATACAATAATGGAGACACTTATTGACATATAATCATTCAATATTTAATGAGTAAATAATATGTAATATAATCAGGCATCTATAACTTATAAATCAAATAATATATTATTAAAAAAAAGAACTGGGGTCCTGCCTTCAATGATTATATTCATTAGAGACAACCACCTCATTGTAACCCAACATAGAAGGTCTGGAATATTGACAAACCTGGTTAGTTTGGGGAGCATGTATTTCTAGAACTTATATTTAAACAGCATGCCCAATGGGTGTTATGTTTTCTAGTCAAGCCCTGCTTTGGTGACTTCTCAGGGAGGTAACGTGTGGGGCTGGTAGAAGAATGTCTGGAGGTAGTTGTTTTAGTCTAGTTGACTAGAGAAACAAATTAATAGACACACATATGGATATAAGGGAAAGGTTTATATACAAGAGGAATGGAACATTGAAAAAGCATCCCAATCCAGTCCAGTTCAAGGTCATAAGACCAATATTAGACCATAAGTCTGATACCAGTTTATAAAGTCTCCTGATTTACATCACAAGCCAGTGGGTGCAGAGTCCCAGCTATGGCAGAAGTCCCCTCATGGCTCCTCATTTCTAGGGCTCAGGGTCCATCAGCAGTATCCACTGGTGAAAGAAACATTGCAGTGCTGGCAGGGGTCTCTCTGTGGCTTTTCTGGCTTCAGAGAAGCCTTGTGGCTTCTCCTCTGGCTTTTCTGGTTCCTCGGATGCTGCCATCTTGTCTTGTCAGTTGAGCAACTCCCAACAACTGGGAAGATGGTCTCTCATCTCCACAAGGGAAATATTGTGAGACTTCCCAGAATTCTGAGGAGAAAGTCATGCCCACACAGAGGCTTCATTGGCTATCTCCAGACTGACAAGCTAGACTTCACCCCTAGACTCCCAATCATGAAATTGACACAGGAGTACATGACCGCCACATTCTCAGAATCCCCCAGGGGCAGACCTGATCTCCCCTACAGAGCCCCTATGGGTCGGAATTAACTTGATGGCAGGATGGGAGGGCCACACAGTCATGGTTCATACTCTATCTTTGGGGGTTGGAGGGCCCTGGACCTATCTTGCAAACTTTTCTAAGATGTTTGTGCATTTGTTCCAATCCCAGTCCATCCCCACTTTTATAGTCCCACCTGCGACTGTCATGGATGGATCTGCTGCTCATCATGATTTTGTAACAGTGTCCTTGACCTCCATGCCTTATTTAAGTATCCATGCCTCTGTGAGCCCTTAGACACCATGATGGCCCCCTGCTGGTGGTCTCCCTCATCCCCATGAATGGTCTTTGTCCTGTTTCAGACATAGGAAATGGGTCTCTATAAAATACTTTGAATTGGAGCTGTTTTTTTTTCCTAAACAACAGGGAGTTGGCTACCAGCTTTCCTGGTCCAGTGAACTCTCTTGGGGTAGGTGGCTGTGTTAGTCTGGGTAAACTAGAGTAACAGATGCATAGACTCGCATATAGATATAAGGGAATGGTTTATATACAAAAGGAATGGAACACTGAGAAAGCATCCCAACCCAGTCCAGTTCAAAGTCATAAGTCCGATATTAGCCCATATGCCTGATACCACTCTATAATGTCTCCTTCCGATTCAGGAAGGCCTAGGCCAGTGGGTGCAGAGTCCCAGCACTGGCAGGGGTCCCCTCATGGCTTCTCATTTCCAGGGCTCAGGGTCCATCAATAGCATCCAGTGGTGGTAGAACCAACTCAGCACTGGCAGGGGTCTCCACATGGCCTTTCAGCTTCAGAGGTCTGGTTCCATTAGGGTAAGGCCGTGTGGTTTCTCCTCCGGCTCCTGCAGCTCCTTGGACACTGCCATCTTGTCTTGCCTGTAATTCATCGTCTCTGAGGCTGACTCCCCACAATTGGGGAGATAGTTTCTATCTTCACGAGGGAAATATCCTGCAAGATTTCCCAGAAGTCTCAGGAGAAAGTCATGCCCACATGGAGGTCTCATTGGCTACTCAATAGCTATCTCCAGATTAACATGGTAGACGCCACCTCTACATCTCAATCATGAAATTAACATAAGCACATGACTGCCCACAGTGGCTTTCTCTTTTCTTTTCTCATTTCCTCATAAAACCCGGCTCCTGACATTCAAGGGCACAGGCAACTGCTCCATGGTCCTCTGCAAAGCAGGGCCCTGGGATGAAAAGCTACCTGCAGAAGATCAGCTACGTGTTGCCCCAAGGACACAGTGGTTTCCAGGGGAGGAGCCAGGGGCATTTGGCCTCTGAGGCCAGCCCTCGAAGCCCTTCATGATAGGATGTCAGGGCCCCAGTGTGCCTCTTCATTAGTGATCACAATCAGGTGTCCGCAGGAGTGATGCCTGCTGCAAGGAGATGGAGGATTGTAAGCCCCTTCCAGTTCTCCCTCCAGCTCTGAATCTAAGCTGAGAGCATGAACTCCAGCCCCCCTCCCGTCCTCCCTGGTTCCAGCTTTCCCAAAATCACTGTCAGAGCTGAATGCTGCCACTAGCCACCTCCATGCTGGCCTCCCAGATTGGTGCCTCTGACCTGAGTACCTCCTGGGGCAGCTGCTCCACCCTCCGGAGCTCTCCCTGACACCTCCGTCTCCATCAGCTTGTCCCAAGATCACCCATCTCCCGCCACCAGTTGGAGGGAAGCAGTCAGTCTGTGTAAAAGCCCAGCGGCATGGAGGATGACAGTACATTCCAGAGGGGGAGGCGTGTGTGAGTGGCTGGATGGAGGGCCACGGAACAGGTGAGTGCGCGTGCGCTAAGATCTGTGGCGAGACGTGGGGAAGAGAGAGAAGGTCCCTTGGTAGGTTCACGGGGACCGTAGGTGCTGTCTGGAAGGCCCAGTAACGCTTGCCCGCATACAACCTTGGGGCAAGGTAGGGAGAGGAGTCAGGCTGAGTCTGGTGTGGATGCTGCCGTCAGGAAAAGGGATGGGTGGCCCACAAGTGGACCCACAGAGGCAGACACCCTGGGAGCTCGAGGGTCCTGGGAGATATCATTGTCCCACACTTAAGAAGCCCAGAGGGAAGCTGGAGGGGTGCAAGGCCTTTGACCTGCCGGGGGAGGTGGGGATCCGAGCTAATATCTTCTGGCACTTAAAGCCACAAGGTGGCCCTGGTTGCCAGTGTGACCTTCATAAGAGGAAGGTATATTCTCAATAAACGTGAGTAGATTGTGATTGCTTTGTTAGCAGGTTAGATTCAGGGACAAGGGCAGTTGTCCCTCCCATGCCTGTACAAGCCCCTCAGAGGAGATTGGAGGGAAACCAGGTGACCATTAAATGCCAACAGGAAAATCCCCAAACTGAGCATGCCCACATTCAAACCGCCAGCCAGGTGGGAGGTACACCTGGGCAACTAAAACTAGGCCCTGGCCCATGACATCACCCAGGTGGGCCTAACACAGCTAATACCGATACCATCAACCTTGTCTCCCCAAGCCAAAGGCTTGAAATTTCTTGGCTGTGGGAAGCATCTCTCTCTTCTACATGATCTTGGTCAGCGACAGGTTTGGGCGGTGGGGGGGGGGCGGATACACCTGTGCATCTGGACGGCCCCCTTCATGGCCTGCTGGGGATCCACGCTCACTCATGCCCTTCCTTGCTCCCTGATCCCCTGCTTGGGTCACAGCCTCCCTGGCCCCGCTTCCGCCCATGGGGGTGCCCTTTCCCATTTAGTTGCTCATGCCCAGCTGTGAACTTCTGCGCGGCTGGGCCTGCTTCCGGGGGATAGCAGACACCCTTTGAGACTGTAACACCTGAAACTCGTCCTGCCCTTCATAAAAACCCCCTCGGATTACCAAATGGGCTTTGGTGTATATTTTCATTTGGTGAAGCCAAGAACCGGGAAATTACCTGAGAGGTTGAGATGGGGCTGCATGAAGGAGAGAGAGCTCAGTTAGGGATGAAAAGTAAAAATATACTTTATTGAGGTGCAAAGGACTTTTGAGGGACAGCAGAGAGGGGGACAGGAGCATCTTGAGCTCCTGGGTGGTTCTGAGGCCCCAGAGTGAGGGCAGGGAAGTGGCACCTGTTGGTGGGGCAGTGGGATATTTGAAGGACCCGGGTTAAGGAAATAGACAAATGAGGTGAAGGAAGCTGAAGGGGGTTGCACCAATAGGGAGAAGGGAGGCTGGATGCTGCAGCTGCAGGATCTGAGTCTGTGAGAGATGGCCTTGTTTTACAACCTCCTTCTTCCGTTCGCTGTGGGAGGGGCTTTGAAGTGCAGTGGGTTCTCCATGTAGTGGAAGGGCCTTTGAAGCCTGGTGGTCTCTCTAGCAGGCTGGGAAAGGAGTTCACACCAGCCTGGCTTGGAGAGATAAACTCCTTGGAATGCTGAGGGTATAAGCTGTAAAGTCCAGCACATTGTCCATCTTTCTGGTGGGGTGAAGGAAGGGGGGATGCTTGGTTCCGACCAGGCCCAAACATTACCCACTCGAGACACCTCAGTCCCTTAGACACTCCTTACTCCCAGACAACACGCACTTGGCTGGATTTCTTCTGTCCTCTCCTTCTGCTCTTCATCTGGTTTGTAAAGTAACCTTTCTATGGCCCTCCCCACCCCCTCCCGCTCTCAGCCACTCCCTTCTTCACTTGTGGCTAGTCAGGTCTGGCGCTGCCCTTTAAAAAGTGTGCTTGTGCGTCCCCTTCTGCCCCCCACAGCTCCCAGCTTTCTAAGCCTCAGGGGCTGGAGCTCCTTGTGGGGGATGCTGTGCCCCACCCGCAGACTGACCTTCGCTAGTCTAGGGCCCTCCCTAGCTCTCAAGCCCTGTCTTAGTGGAAGCTGTGCAGCGTCAGCGATAACCAATCCCACGGAGCAGGAAACACACACTTCAGCAGTTAGTGCCTGCTGCTAATGGGCCTGGAAGTAATTGTTTAGAGAGCCAGGCCAGAATGGGGCGGAGAGAGTGATTTGCTTCCTTTTGATGAACTCAGCAGGAAGCCCACCCCAGACTCCTTCCAGAGCCCATGGAGGGCCGCACACACAGTAGGCATGTGACTGCAGGCCTGGGAGGGCAGGTATGAAGGGACAAATTGTGCGGTCAGCTCTGGGTCTCCGGGAGGGGAGCAAGGGCTGCCCCTGGACCACAGGGAGGCCTTCCTGGAGGCAGGAAATGCTTCTGTTTGCTGCCTCACAAAAGAAGCCCCCTCCCAGAGCACCCCCTCCCACAGCGGACTTCCTCATCTATACAATTGGGCAATTAGGCCTGCCATACATGACAAAAAGACCGTTTGCACAGTGCCTGGTACGCAGTAGGTGGCCAAGTAAATTGGGTGCATCAAAGGATGACCTTGGTGACCCATGTCCTGGCTGCCATGTTCTGTTGCTCTGCTCTGAAGCTCTCTTACACGCGATTTTAACCCACCAGCCCTCCGGATGGCTCCCGCTGCCTGCAGCACAAAGCCAGCCCGAACAGGCAACATCCACCCTGCAGGCGCTGACTCTGTTTCTCCGCCACCTCACTCTCCCCTCGTGCAGATATCGGATTCCTGCATGCATGTGGGCACCTCTGGATGCTTCTGGGAGATGCTTTTCAGCGCCGTCTCCTCATCCAAGCCCAGCCCAAGTTTCACGGCCTTGGCCACGGCCTCCCCTTGTTCTCTGGGTGCTCCCAGAACACACAGTTGCCCCAAGATAGGCAGTCGGGAAGGCAGAGAACCAATGGCAGAGATCCAGCTAGAGCCCTTTGCCCCCTTGTTGTGTGTCTTGATCTTGGGGCAAGGCACTGAACTTCTCTGAGACTCAGCTGTTGTTTCATCTGAATGGAGAGGGTGATCTTGTCCTCTCAGGGAGGACTCATGTGGTCAACGCATTAAGAAACGCTTGTCCCGGGCTGTGACGTGCATGAGAACTTTGATAAATGATGATTGCTGCCCCTGTTATGACTGCAGCTCCTTGTGGCTGCCATTCCTTTGCTGTCTCCATTATTAGGCTGCATACACATTCACTTCTTCTTTTTCTCCCCACCCCCCCATCCAACCAGTGATGGTGGCCCACGCTTTCACTTCTTAGGCTTCAGTTGACTCCTGCAGGTTATGGGGCCTTAGCAGTGATCCTTGAAGGGCACAGGGAGCCCTGGAGTGTCCTGTGGAGAAGGTTTGAGCCCTCGAGTCCTTCCACAGGAGAAAGCAGTGGCTATCTACTTTTGTAAGGCAAAGAGCCCTTCTCCCCTGGCCTGCAGGGTATCTCTGGGTGGAAATGAGCTGGCAGCATAGCAACCAGGGTATAGCCTGTGTCAAGGACTGGCTCAGTGTCTCTTCAATGTTGGACTTCCTGAGGGATGGAAATGTTCCACCTGCTCTGCTACTAACGGAGAGGTTGGAGGTTTAAGTCCACACAGAGGCACTTCAGCCGAAAGACCGGGTGATGTGTTTCTGAAAAATGTCCATCTGGAATACGTGGCGGAGCACGGGTCCATGCTGACACCTGATGGGCTGCCGTGAGTTGACATCAAGCTGATGGCAGCCGGTCAGTGTAGATGCTGGCTTGCTGCCCTTGTAAAGCAAAGGGCCCGGGCTGTCTTCTTGCTGCATCCTTGCTCCTGAAACACAGAGCGGACATCCAGGCTGTGTCCCTGCCTCTCAGGTGACTGTCTAAAGTACAGTGCTGGGCACTGCAGTGTGTCCTGGTTCATGAGTCCTTCATCCTGCAGCAGAGCCCAGGCTTCCTGCCTGTCCCTCTGAGCATCCGCAAAGCCTCTTTCTGTTGGAAATTCGGGTTGGCGTTCTGCTCAGTCACGGTTGGGTCGGCTTTGCCTCCTGGCGGCTGACGTGGCAGCATATGATGAAACGCCACCCATCCCCTTCCCGTGGTCTTTGAGGGCACTGCTTTGGCTATCATGTAGATCCGTGTCATTGAAGGTGTCCCTAGCCTTCGTTGACCTTTGTTTGCCTCCTTCCTAATGACCCGTCCCACAGAAGCACACCAGACTCTCCCCATCCCTGCTTCTAAGGACCATTCTGGTTGTATTTCTTCTAAGACCGCTTGGCTGCTTCTCTAACACCCAACGGTCTCTTTGGGACTCCTTGTGGGCACCTCAGTCTGGACACATGGGCTTTTTTGCTGTCTTGCTCTCTCGTGCCTCAGAGGCCATTACAAAGACCTGGCTCCAGTTGGCGGGTGCGTTAGACTCCCCGGTCATCCAGGGAGTACTTTGTTCTAGTCCCTCTTCCCGAACCATTCTCCAAGCTCCTGCTCTGCCCCAGCAATGCTGGGCACCCAGGCATAGCGAGGCTTATGACCCTCCTCCTTGGTTTCTGACCTCCCACCTCTCAGCTGTGAACACATGGCCTCTACCTCCAGGCTGTGTGGGTTCAAGTCCCCGCTCTTCTGCTTCCTGGCTCAGTTTTCTTCTTTAGGAAAGGATGAGGCTGGCAGCTGTTGTGCACATCAGACCTTGACTGCTACGGTGCATGTTTGCCTTTAAGACAAGCGGAGCTTCCTGGTTGATGTGTGGGTAAATATTCCCTCCCTAAATATTTGATTTAAAGAGCTTGACTTGGAGGACAGAATAAAAGAAAGCTCCGGCTCTCTGTCATGCATTATGAATAGCCATAAATGGGTGACGGTGCGGGCCCTGGGTCCGCTGCTGTTTCTCGGAGTGAAGGCCCTTTACATACCATAAGTTTCCTTTACTGAGAAATGGGCTGTAAAAGAGGGTAAATGAGATTTCCTATTCAGGTAGGATGATAAAGGCGTGCGGCAGGCATGCAGCCACATAGGCCAGGAGAAGGGTGATTTGTGGGCTTGGCAAGAGCAGGGAATCGTGTCACTCCCTCACTCTCACATCCTGGAGGGGGGGGGGTTGGTCTTCACACCACACCCTTCTTCCCCTCTCCTTGGCCTCCCTGTCTGCTTCCCTTCCCTCTCACTCCTCCTGCCCTGCCTGCCCCCTTCCTTGTATGTCTCCTTCTCTTCTTCCCTCTCCTGCTCTCTCCCTGTCTTCCTTGTTACTTTCTTCCATCCCCTGTACCACCAAGGGATCACTCTCCCTCCCCCTTCCCCCGCCCCACGCTGTCCATTAGAGAAGGCTGAGCTGCGGAATTCCTTGTTAGTCTCACACAGCTAGGAGGTGGTGGAGCTCGAGTTTGGCTTCAGACCAACTTGAGACTCTGGCCTCTCCAAGGGCAGCAAGGGAATCTGGGTCTTCTTTGTCTCCTCTGCTCCCGGCAGGCCTGCAACTCTGAGAATGAGGCCGCCCCTTGTTGAGGAAGGCAGTTGGAAAATGAGCAGGCTTCAGGGAGGAGGGGGAGACTTGAAGCATTCCTGCAAAGGCTTAGAATTCGGAGCAGAAAGAATGTGATGGTTATTAGTAAAAAACGATCATGTTTGTGCAGTGGAAACACCTCGGTCCTGGGTCTTGCCTGAGAAAGAATTCGCCGAAGCCTGGTTTGTGATCTCAGTGAGTTCCATGAAGGACAGAAGGAGATTCAGGTTTTACACAGACCCCTCAGGGCACTTCACACCCCCATGTAGAAACCTGAGGCCAGAGAAACCTCAGCAGGCCAGCCGAGGAGCAGCTGGAAAAGGAGAGCTGTGGGCACTGCAGATCCTGGCTGTCCAGGTCCCTGCCCACCCTCACACCCCATTGGTTGGTATGGTCGATGTTAATAGTTGACCCCATTGCCTGAATTAAGCTCACCTGGCCCAGATGGGGGCCCACCCAGGTGTACCACCCACATAGATGTACCACCTCTTCCTGAAGTGGAGCCTGAATTTGGGCCATGCTTAGTAGACAACCTGGTCCCTGCTCTGGCTACCCAACAAAACCTGTAGCTGCAACTGAAAATCCCACCATTTGCTAGTGAATCAATTCCAAGTCATGGCAACCCAGTGCACATGTCGCAGGGTAGAACTCCACAGGGTTTCAGTGGCAGTGGTCTCTGGGCAGTGACTTGCCAGGCCTTTCTTCTGAGGCACCTCTGGGTGGCCTTGAGCCACCAGTTAGTCGTTGTGTGCTTAACTGTTTGTGCTACCCAGGGACTCCTAAAACCATAGTTGTCACTTACCCAGACCGTTGAACGGAGTACTTGGATATACATGTGGACTTTGATGTCATTTTACTTACAAATCAAGACTCAGAGAGTTGAAGGGACTTATCCAAGGTTACACAAGTAGTTGGATGGTGGTATGACCATCTGACTGACTCTGAAGCCTGTGAACCCTAACCCTGTGAGCATCTAGCCATGGGTCTCAGAGACAACGATTGTGCTGGGTGCTCCTCTTGTCACTGGTCACAATGTGTGGTGTGAAAATTATCCAAATGATGGCCCATGGGACACTTCTTCCTCTCTGGGCTTGGTTTCTTCCCAGGGTCACACCAGATATGGCAGTTACATAATCCCCTGTCAACTTTTGAAGAGGTGGAGTCTAGCTTGCCTATCAGGTCATAGCCAATGAGGCCTCTGTGTGGGTATGATCTTCTTTTGAGGATTATGGGAATTTCTGCCTTCTTCCCTGTGGGTGGGACACCCAATCTTGCTGCGAGACATTTCTGATTTCAAACCAAATGGAACTACATTAATGGAACCAGAGCTCTGAAGCTGGAGGAGCCATGTGGAGACCTTGCCAATGCTGAGATGCTTCCACTGCCACTGGATCTACAAGACTTTCCACCCAATGGCCTGTGAACTTCCTGCATTCAGCATCATTGTATGTGCTGAGTGAGTCTGAAGAGGAATTTATAAACTGGTATCAGACATAGGGGCTAATATCAGACTTATGGACTTGATCTGGACTGGGTTTGGATGTTTTCTTAATAGACAATTGCTCTTTTATATGAAGCTCTTTGTTGAGGGAGGGAGGGAGAATGGGGGACAGAGAGGGAAAATGAAAAGCTGATACCAAGGGCTCAAGTAGAAAGAAAATGTTTTGAAAATGATGATGGCAACAAATGTACAAATGTGCTTGACACAGAGGATGGATGGATGCATTGTGATAACAGCTGTATGAGTCCCCCAATAAAACTGTAGATAAATAAAGTCAGGAAAGTTGTAAAAAAAAAAAAGATAAAGCTCTTTTTATCCACACAGGAGTGTGTCTGAATTGGTTTATCTAGTCTACATGGACTGACGTGCTGGGGAAAGGAGGGCCATGTGGAGACAGGCAGGTTCTCTTGCCACGCTTTATGGGAGGCAGGGACACAGGAGATGACAGCAAAACCCCATGCTTTCCTCTAGGGGCCCATGTTTGGGGCACAGAGGGACACTCTGCTGTCCTCAAACCAAAGATCATCTCATGTGGAGGTTCCTTCTCCCCACAGACAAAGCTCTCTACCAAGCCATGTCAGAAATATTCAGCTGATCCAAGCCTGGGCTTTTATGGAGACTGATGCAATCCGATGAATTTGGTCATCCATGTAAGTCCACCAGGATCCATCTGTCAACCTCAGAGGAACAATACATCTCACACGGGGGTGGGGGTGGGGCTCTGTGGAGGGTCCCAGTGGGGACTCACTCAACCCCAAAGAAAACCTAACTTCCTGCTAGAGTCCACTTGTCACTGAGATGGTCATGTCATGGGGTGAGCAGTCAAGGGTGTCCACCAGGCTTGTGGCCTGAACAGCTGGGGTGGTGATGATACCACTGACTGAGGGCAGGCTCTGGGTAGGGTGCTGGGTGCCTCTTTGGACAGGCTGAGCTCAGGGTGCAGGAGAAGGTGTCTTCAAGGAGGTCGGCTAGATGGTTGTGGAGCCCAGGATCGTGGACTGGACTGCAGAGAGATGTGGGCGATGAGCCTTCAGAGGGTAAATGGAGGCCTCAGGAGGGGGTGAGCCTCTCTGAGGACAGTAAGAGGAAGAGAAATCAGCCCCGGTCATCGACGGTGCACGGGAGGTCATGGCGCTCAGGAAAGGAATGGGATCTGAGAAACCTGTGTGCTCTGGGCTTTGGCTCCCATGCCTTCCCATGGAGGTGAAGTGCCGTTTCAGACCAGCCACACTCACTGCTGTCAAGACCATGCCATCTCCCAGCAGCCCTGAGAGACAGGTAGAAGTGCTCTGGGGGGGCTTCCAAAACGACCCCTCTTGACGGGAGCAGAAAGCCTCATCTTTCTGCTGTGGAGTCACAGGGGGTTTTCAACGAATGACCTTGTGGTTAGCGGCTCAACGGGTAACCACTACACTGCCGGGTGATTGAATAAAGGGCCCAGACACTTGATCTCCAGCCATTTAAATATTTAGTTTAGTTGTCAGCAGCTCTATTTTCAAGAAGCCTGAAACAGCACATGGCTCCTTTATTCTCTCCTCCCTTTCTCTCTCCTTCCCTCCCCTCCCCTCTTCTCTCTTTCTCTCTCCTTTCCCATCTTCCTTGTTCCTCCTTTTTCTTATTCTTTTTAAGGGAGCTGGTTTAACTACAGCTAAAACATGAACATTCCACATTTCCAGGAAAGCAGGTGCTTCAAAGTTGCCCTAATGTGCATTAAAGACTCGGAGGAACAGAACACACAGAATCTTGGTTGTCCTGGATCTCCTCTTTCCAGAGGCTGTGGGCTCCTCGGACTAAGGACAGGGCCCTTTTCAGTTCAGATGAACAGGGGCGCTCTTGGGCTATGGATGAGCAGGGCTGGGGAGTCTTTTTGTCTGCCAAGGGCTATTTATGAATCATGCATGGGTCATAGTACTCAGATATTTCATTAACTCATCCCTAATGGGATGGCTAGAATGGGTTCTCTTTGGTGAGACATGTAGTGTTAGCTGCTATTGATCATGTCATGGGCCCTATATGGTCTGAAGGAGGCCTGGTGGCATAATGGTTATGCCTTGGGCTACCAACTGCAAGATCAGCAGTTCTAAACCACCCAGTATATCTCTGGGGAAAGATAGGACTTTCTATTCCTGTAAAGAGTTCCAGTCACAGAAACTCACAAGGGTAGCTCTGTCCTCCTCTGTGGGGTCACTGTGATGACAGTGAGTTTGAGATAACAAACCAGGACCAGTCATTCCGCATCCCTGAATGAGGACTTCAATGCGGACCTGTCCTCAAGAAGCTCATAGTCAGGTGAACCTGGCATTCAAATCCTTCCAGCAACTTGTGAGCAGCCTGGGCGGGATCAGGCGCTGCACACTGGCCCTTCCCCAGACAGGGCGGGGAGGGGGGGAACCGCGCGTCATGAAGAGGCGGGGATGATGGGGGTACACGGACAATTCCGTCTGCGCACAGGGCGCTTTATTTTCACCGAGATCAAATTGATAACAACAGGTTCCTTCGCGGGGCCTGATTTATGTGCCGAGCAGATCTCTCCCCCATGTGACCACGTAGCTATAGCTGTCGCCCCTGATACCGGGATTAGACAAATGCCTTCTCCAGATTTCAGGTACCAGTCGGAGAATGAAATCATAACTCACTCTAGCAGCCAGCGATGCATATTTATACTCTGACTGGCGTGGGCCTGAAAGAGCTCTTCAGCCTGCTTGTGCATTCCCTGGCTGCGGATGGGCATCAATCTCTCTGCAGTGTGTGCACGGGACTGCCACTCGGACCAGATTTACATCACATGACTGATCAGGCCGCCACAACGCATCACAGGCACCTTCACTTAATTTGCCTGATTGTCTTGGGCACCTGAAGACGGTTGCAAAGGCAGAGCTCAGGAGCCAGTGGCCTGATGCACGCAGGCAGTGAGCTTTAAGCTCTAAGTTGTCTCCCCTAGTACGTCAGTCTGCGTAGACTAGAGAAACACATTCATAAACACGCACATGTATGAGAGAGAGTTTCATACAAAGGGTAATTGTACATTGAGACAGCATCCCAACCCAGTCCAGTCCAAGCCCATAAGTCTGTTATTAACCCATATGTCCGATACCAATCTATAAAGTCCTCTTCAGACTCAGGAAACACATGCAGGATGAATCACAAACCGGTGGGTAGAAAGCCTTTGGATCTAGTGGCGCTGTAAGCACCTCAGTGCTGGCAGGGGTCTCAGTGAACTGAGAGAGCTAGTGCCTCTTGCTTTCAAGCAGTAATTACCACATTTCCCAGAATTCTCAGAGGAGAAGGCCACGCCCACGCAGAGGTCTCGTTGGCTCTCTCCAGACTGACAGACCAGACTCCACCTCTATACTTTTAATCCTCAAATTGACACCAGGTTAGGTGACTGCCACCCTGGCTTAGGATTCAGCCGGCTCATGCACCAGGGCAGCGATCTTTTCAGTCTCTAAGTTTCACACGGTGACTAGGCCAGCTTTTTTCACAAGCGTAACACACTTTATGAGCCAAACAGCCTTTTAACCAATTTATTCCAACGGGCATTCACACATAACAATAGCAAGTCAAGAAAAATGGCCACAACTGTGTGTGTGTGTGTGTGTGTGTGTGTGTGCGGGGAGAGAGAGAGAGAGAGAGAGAGAGAGAGAGAGAGAGAAAGAGAGAGTTCTCTTCTGTTGCAAAAGTCAAGAAGCTCTATCCCTCTGGGCTCTTCGCTGGATTTTTGCCCAGTTTTTGTGGTTGTAGCCATAGGTTTTGTCATAGGTGTTCAGTCTGATAAGGGAAGCAACCCCAGGTGTTTAGTCCAATATGCTTGGATTCTGGCCAGTTTCTATTTCCTTCTTGGCAGGCATTTTGTTGTCAATGGTTACTCTATTTTGTATGCTCTACTCACTGATTTCACATACTCCCCGCTATGTCGCTGCCTAACGATGGCTGATGAGTAACGCTTCTTCTCGGTTGGAACAATCTTTTTGTGTTTTCCTCCTATAGTCTTACTTGACAAAAAGCTGTGAATGTGTAAACTATTTTGAATGCTACATAAAGGAAGTTCATATCCAGGGCCAAACAAAAAAACAGGTCCTGTGTCCTTGAGCCACTCAAAATCGTTCTCACTCATGATGAGTTGGGATAATTGCTTTGGGGTGACTCGATTTAGAAAGATGAGCTATCATTCTGAGAACAACTCCATTCAACAGTGGGTAGCTTCTCTGGAACTAGATACCCCTGTTCCCCCTTCCTCCACAGAGGTTTCAATGTCCTTCCCAATCTCTCCTTAAAGGCATTCAAAGCCCAGGTGTTAATCATAGCTACTCTGTGCCAGTCAGGAAGGTTGACACTTTTCATGTACTGTCTACTTAACCACACGAGGAGAGGACATTCACTTTGATAAAAGTGCTCCTGGACCCTCATTCACTCCAATTCTGATGCAATTCTGACCCTATACGGGGTTTCTGAGACTATAAATCTTGATGGGGGTAGACAATCTCATCTTATTCCCTCAGAGCAGTGGGTGGGTTTGAACTACTGGCCTGTGGTTAACAACCCAAAGCCTAGCCGACAGGGTCACTGGCTCCTTCATAGACAAGCAGAGAGAGCCCAACCTCCCCCAAATGACTTACACTCTCTTGGATTTCTCAGTGTCCAAGCCCATGCGCATTCCTTACATCTTCAGGATGGAATTCCAAACTCTCCAAGGTCAAACCACAAAAATCAAATGCATTGCTGTGGAACGGATTTCAACTCATGGTGACTGTATGTGTTCCAGAGTAGAAGTGGCCTCTGTTGGGGATCCTTTTCTGTGATTTTATGGAAACAGATAAACAGACCTTTGTGGCAGTGCTGGGTAGGCTTGTAATGCCAACCTTTAGGTTGGTCATGCGGCACAAACTGATTATTCCCCCCTGTGTTAGTTTGGGTAGGCTAGAGAAACAAATCTAGAGACACACATATGTGTGTATGAGAAAACTTTATATCAAGAGCAATTGTACATTAATAAAACATTAAAGCTCAGTTGAGATCAAATCCATAAGTCCACTATTATTCCACATGTCAATACTAGTCCATGAATTCCTCTACAGATTCACACAGCCATGCAATAATGCCAGTTGTAGGATGATCACAGGCCAGTGGGTGGAAAGTCTTGTGTATCCAGTGGTGGTAGACACATCTCTGAGTTGGTCTAGGTCTCCACGTGGCTCCTCCAGCTCCAGGGATCTGGTTCCCTCAGTTTGGCTCCATGTATCTTGTCAGCAGGAATGTGTAGCAGAGAGACTGTGCCTGGCCTCCAGTGAGCTATTTATCTTTGTCGCACTATTACGTGAGGTCATCAAGCTGCAACCTGATTGATAGGCTAGACTTCACCCCGTCCTCAAGTTGAGAGATTATGTAACTGCCACCCTCACCCCACCCCCCATCAGGAACATCCACCAAACCCACTGCCATTGATCAATTTTGACTCATAACAATCTTGTTTCCTAACAGGAGATCCATACCCGTGGATAGGTTGATGGGTTTGAACTATTGACCTTTGGTTAGTATACCAACACTCTCCCTCTATCTCCATCTCATACATCCATGCCTACTCAAAACCCAACTCACTGTCAACTCATTGTGACCCGCAGGACAGAGAATTGCCCCTGTGGGACTCTGAGATTGCAGGTCTTTACAGGGGTAGAGAGTCTTCTCTTTCTCCTGCAGAACGGCTGGTGGATTTAGACTGCTGACCTTGTGGTTAATAGCACAACATGTAACCGCTGTACCTCCAGGTCTCCTCTTCATCTTCCACAGGTCCTTGAAAACCAGCAAGTCTGGAGCTGACCCCATGAGCTCTTCTCTACACCTGCCTTTCTTCCGTATTCCTGGTCTCACTGAGAGGCGTCATCCTCCACTGAGTCCCCTAGTAGGGCAGAGTCCAAACTCCTCCCTTTACTCACACAGCTGCCTACTGAGTCCCACAGAACCAGCTCCCTAACATCTCTTTTACAGGATCTTGTTCATTTCCCACAGAAAACCTCCAGAGAAGGAAAAGTTGCCATTCAACTAAGAGAAATGGAAGAGGCACCTCTTATTTGGAGTCTCAATTTTGTAACGTCTTCACTTTTCCCCAAGTTTCCTGTAAGTTCAATGTAACACCCATCCATACAAATCATAATAGGTAATGCTGAGCTTATGCCAGGTTTCTTGTGGACATACAAACATGTAGAAGAGACAGAAAAAAAGATTTCAAATGAGGGAGACTAACCCTATGAGCTATGAGAATGTGTTATAAAATTAAGCAGATTAAGATAGTGTAAAACTGAAGCAATGGAATAATGTTGAGAATGCAGAAATAGATCTAAGAACAGAAGGGAATTTAGCGTTTAATATGGTGACATTTCAATCAGTGTGGAAAAGTTGGGTAAAATGACATTGACCTTCCTAGAGATCATTTGGATGGGAGCTGTATTCCAATTTCACTTCTTATGCCAAACCTAAATTGTAATTAAATAAAGATTTAAATATAAATTATGAAGCATGCACACAAAGCTATATTAGATGCAGGCATAGGTGGAATTGAAAGAGCATTCTATATCAGTAATAAAATCTGAAAGGGAAATTAGGTAAACAATTCCATTTCTACTAACACTTAAAAGAATAAAATACCTAGGAATAAATCTAATCAGGATGTGAAAGACTTATACATTGAAAACCATAAAACAACACTGATAGTGATTAAAGACTTAAACCAATGAGAAGATGCTTCATGTGCATTGTTAAGGTGTCAATATTGCCCAAAGCAATCTGCAGAATTGAGAGTCCAGACATAAACCTATGGTCAACTGATTTTTGACAAGGTGAACTCTCATTAGTGTATTTCTTGTTAAAATTGTTCTAGGCTGTTTTGAAAATTGTAGTTATATAGCATTTTTTAAAACCAGCAAGTATGTTCCTCTGTGGTGGTCATGTATTCGATATGTCAATTTTATGATTGAGATGTAGGGATGGAATCTAGCCTGTTAATCTGGAGATAGCCATTGAGTAGCCAATGAAGCCTCCATGTGGGCATGGATTTCTCCTGAGACTTCTGGGAAATCTCATGATATTTCCCTCGTGGAGATGAGAAGCTATCTCCCCAGTTGTTGGGAGTTAGTCTCCGAGACAACGAACTACTGACAAGACAAGATGGCAGCGTCCGAGGAGCTGCAGGAGAAGCCACATGACCTTACCCTGATGGAACCAGACCTCTGAAGTTTGAGAAGCCACATGGAGAGCCCTGCCAGCGCTGAGTTGCTTCTACCACCACTGGTTGCTGTTGATGGACCCCGAGTCCTGGAAGTGAGGAGCCATGGAGAGACCCCTGTAAGCATTGGGACTCTGCACCCATTGGCCTGTGACTTCATGAGTTGGAAGGAGGCTTTATAGACTGGTATTGGGCATGTGGGCTAACATCGAACTTATGACTTTGAACTGGATTGGGCTGGAATGCTTTCTCAATGTGCCATTCCTCTTATATATAAACCTTACCCTTATCCATATGCGTGTCTATGAATTTGTTTCTCTAGTTTACCTGAACTAACACACCTTCCCACTTGTATCTTTTCTTTCAAAATAAAAAAAGGAAAGAAGTTATTTGTAGTCTCTTGCCATTCCATATAGAATTAAGGATTGATTTTCCTATTTCTAGAATTTTTTATTTGGTTTGTGTAGAATCTATAGTTTGTTTTGGGTAGCACTGACATTTTTTTAAAAGATGTAATTTTTTTTTGGGGGGGGAATCACTGCCTCTGGTGGTCGTGGGAGCTACCCAGCCTTGCTCCTGGAGAGCTGTCCCTAGATTTGAACTGCCAAGCCTATAGACCGCAGTTCTGCTCTCAACCACTACACCACTGGGGCTCAGTCCCAACACTGACATTTTAGCATACATACAATGGAATATGTGGTAGTTATATAATCTGGTGTCAATTTAGGACTGGAGAGGATTGAGAGTGAAGGGGTTGAGTCAAGTCTGTCAATCAGATCAGAGCCAAAGAGGCATCTGTGTGAGCATGGCCTTCTCCTGAGAATTCTAGGAAATCTGCATTTTGTCTCAGCTGACTCCCTGGGAGATATTTCAGCTGACAAGACACATGGAACTAAGTTAGTGCCCTGAAATGGAGAAGCCACATAGACCTACCTTGATGCAACCAGAACTCTGGTGCTGGAGAAGCCAAGTAGAGACCCCTGATAGCGCTAAAATGCTTACAATACCCCTGGATCCAAAGACTTTCTGCCCACTGGTCTGTGATCATTCTGCATTTGGCATCATTGCATGTATTTCATGAGTCTGAAGAGGACTTTACAGACTGGTATCAGACATAGGGGATAACATTGGACTTATGGGCTTGGGCTGACCTGGTTGGGATGCTTTCTTAATGTACAGTTACCTTTTATATAAAACTTTCTCATACACATATTCATTTCTATGAATTTTTTTCTCTAGTCTATCTGGACACATGATATTACAGAACACAGATAGTAGGAGAACTGAAGTCTAGATACATGGCTTAATATAGATAGGCATTGAAGAAATGGTGACATTAGCCAATCACAGAGAGACAAATGGTACATGACTACTCCTATAAAAAAAAGCAACAAAATGCAAAAAGACTAAAATTTATTAGTAGATACAGGGGTGGGAATGAGGGAGAAAAGTGAAGTTAATGGTGATACAACTTTTGTATTGATTAAGAGTCGGGTTGGACAGTCAATTATTGTAACTTCTGCTTATAAGTTTTATACCACTAAAGTGTTGAATTGGCCAACATTATGTGCTAGATATGTTACAACAACAACAACAACAACAACAAAACAAATCTCTAGGGGATTTGGTTCCTTGGCTTGGAGTTTAGAGCGATAGTTTTATGAAACCAGTTAGCTAATGTATGTAGTCCTCCTGTTTTGCCTCCTTCTTCTTTGTCTGGTGCCCTGGTCTCAAAAGCTTACATGTCATTATCCAAAGTGCAGAAATTGGACTTCATTTAGCTGGAGCAAGGGAGAGGAAGAAATAGGAGGAGAATTGGAATGTATACTGCATGACCTACAATGAGACCAGAAGAACTGATTGATGCCTGGCTACCATGATTGAACATTTCGATAAAAAAAATTCTACAGAAGCCTCCTGATCAAAGGGGTAAAATGCAAAACATGATAACAAATTGTCATGCCCTCTAGGCATTTTGGCGCCAAGTGTTCTGGATGAGTTTATTACCTTGAAATAATCTTTAAAATGTACACTAAATTATCCCTGGAAATCTTAAAATTGAACAGTAGTTTAGCTTAACTAATAAAAAAGGCCTGTTTTGAGCATCTGTTCCTTTAAGAACTATCTATATGGAATCCAATGGGCAACAGCAACCTGAAAGATTCGATGGGTGCCTCAGGGGACAGTGAACTCAGGTTAATGAGGGATAAACAATTCAGAAAAAAAGGTGAGGATGATTATATAACTCAAAGACAATAAATAGTGCCAGGAAACATTTGAATTGGTGTGCATGTTTAGGTGCATATTTTCAACTTCAACAGCAAAATAATAAGGAATACTGGAGGAAAATAAAAAGGATACGGGAGTGGTAAGGTTTTTTCTAATTGCAGCATGAAATAATGAAGCCAAAAATAAAAGATAAATAGAATAGATAGGATTCAAAACACTTTTTTAAAAAATGGCAAAAATGGGGCTGAGCCCCGGTGGCATAGCGGTTGTGCACGGGACTGCGGCCCACTGGGATGGAGGTTCAATTCCAGCAGTGGGGCTGGGCCTCCTACTCCCACCACCGGAGAGCAGTGCTGCCAAACAAAAAAAAAAATGGCAAAAATGGTGTAAACAGATCAAAGAGCAAACATCGAAGTTGCAAAAACATTTACAAAGAGTGACAACAGCAACATTTTCTTATTAATAAAAGTTCTTTTAGAGGTGCTCAAAGCTAGTTGCTGTTGAACGGATTCTGACTTGTAATGTCCCCCTGTCTATCAGGGGAGGGAGGGTTTCCAATGGATGGATTTTTGAAAGTTGATGATAGTCTGGCCTATTTTCTATTGTGACTCTGAGTGGGGATGGATTGAAAAATGCTCAGTTGACAATCACCCTTCATGTTAAACTGCTAAAGGATACAAACCGGCCTTTTTTTTTTTTTTTTTGGGAGAAAGAAATACAAGTTCATAGCCTCATTCAAAACCAATGAAATGAGATGTAAAATAAAACTGAACTTTCCTTTTTATCTCATTCCAATGGGCATATATTAAAAAGAGAATGTTGTTGGTAGGCATAATGGTACATTGATTTAGATGGGATATTTGGCAACATCTAATACATCCATGGATTCCATTCCAAGCTACATATGATACATTATTTTTGCTTCCAAGAAGACCTAAGCAAATGAAAGTGGAGTTTCTTCGGTTCAAGATAGAAACATTTCCAAACTTACCAGGTAGTGCCACTTTACAGAGTTGTACTAGCTTAAAGTTGTACTGGCTTAAATGTGCAGCGGATGGGAGTTTTTATTTGTGTATGCCTAAAAACACCCAGTTTTATCTGACTGGTACTCTTTCGTGGCTCCAGTGTGTAGAAGGGAAGTTTTCTGCTGAAAGTGAAGCTGATTATATTATCTATGAGCTTCCTCTTTACAGAACTGGTTGACAATATATCTTCTTCATTTTTCTATTGTATTGCTTTTGATTTGTGGGAGTTCTTAATGTATTCTGGATGCTAATCTTCTGCCAGTTATATACATTACAATATTTCTTCCTAATTTGTGGGACATCTTTTAACTTAATTTAAGGCAATCTTTGTCATACATTAATTTAAAATGTTCATGCAGTTGGAGTTTCCTTTTCTCTGAGATCTAGGTATTTTTATGCCTTGCTTCTTGTCCAAGAGACCTTTCTAGCCCAAAGTCACAAAGATATTATTATATGTCTTCCTTCAAAGTTCATAAGAGTTGGTTATGACAATTTTCAAGTGCACTCAAGAGGAGAGAGAATGAAACAATGAATTCTCATCGATTGTGAAAACAGTGCAGGGCTTGTATTGGACCTCCTCTAGCAACATAAGGGAAGAGAATCCAATTCTGTGGGATTCAACAGAGAACTGGAAGAGGAGTGTATGTAGGGGGATAAGCTTCTATTTTAGGAGCCTGGGAAAAAGACTCTGGTGGAGGAAGGTCTTCATGTTCATGAGTTGGAGAGGAATCCCAGTGACATTGTTCTCCTAACTAAAAGTTATTCCCTACAATGTCCTCTGGTAATAATATCAATCTAAAGATGCTTCTTATAAGCTCTAGTTGGCTTACAAGACACTTGAAGCTTGTCTGCCTGAAGGTTGTCTGCCCTCCAGAGGAATCAGATCCTATTATCTGCCCCACCCTAAGTACCCAGTCCCTTCTGATAAGGGTCATAGATTGCTATCTTGGAGAAGAGCTCAGAGACACCTAAGGGCCGTGTCAGCTCAAGGTTGGCCAAAGTGAAGCCATCATCTTAACTCTGGAACCCATCTACCTTGTTAAGTATGGGCCTTTCTGTCATGTGTATGCCTCTATAGTGGTTTTCAGCATGTGGGTGGCAACCTTTTTGGGGTTGAAAGACCCTTTCACAGGGGTCACTTAAAAGCCTTGGAAAACACATAAATATTTCACAATATATGATTACATATTATTTTGTGATTAATCGCTATGCTTTAATTATGTTTAATTATGTTCAATTTGCAACAATGAAAATATATCCTATCTATCATATATCTACATTATAATTCATAACAATAGCAAAATGACAGTTATGAAGTAGCAACGAAAATAATTTTAAGGTTGGGCAGGGGATCACCACAACATGAGGAACTGTACTAAAGGGTCATAGCCTTAGGCAGGTTGAGAACCACTGTTCACTGTACACCCCCTTCCCGTTACATATGTGCTTACCAGGGGGTTGTTAGTCTTAATTTAATTTAGTCTTACTAAGATGAAATAAACCTGTTAGAGAATACATTAGTGCTCTCTTTGGTTCCAGTCTCCACCGAAGAGATGAGTCCTTGCAGGCCTTGTTTGATGTTTCTTTAATTTACCTTTCAATTAGGACCCATTCAATTGAAGAGTCTGGTCCCCGCCTGCCTTCCTCCCCCCACAAAATCCCAGGTCACTAGCTAGAAGTAAGTCATGCCTCTACTCTCCATCTTTCTTTACTTTTTTGACATCAACCATTCCTTCCATGACACTACTTTCCCTCTGGGCTCTATAATGTATTGCAATGGCCACACAGAACTTATAGACAATACTCATGGTTAGGGGTTTATTAGGGAAGTTAACAAGTGGCCATGAGCCAGGATCAATAAACAGGAAGAATACAGTCGTTGGTTCCCAGCAAGAGCATTCCTCAGCAAGTTGTCAAGCTCCATCCAGTCCTCAGTCTTTCATTCTGTGGCCCTTGGCTGTGTATCCATGGACCAAGAAACTAGCTCCTTGTTCCACTGCACAGTCTCACAGTCTCTGCACTACGCTTTGTTCTATTTCATGGTCTCCGTATCCCTCTGGCTTCTTTGCTCAGTCCCATAGTCTCCATGTTACAGCCTCTGGTGCCATGGTTTTCAGCTTCCACCACTTCGGACAGAGAAAATTCCCTTCAAAGTGGAATTATAACCACAAGCTCAGGGGCCAGAATTTATAATACTTCACATAAGGAATTACGACTCAAAAGTAATTCTCCACATCTCACCTACCTTACACATTTTTTCAACAACCATCAACTTTATGGCATTTTTGCTTTAGCTATTCTACCTCCCCCTGTTTTTCTAGTGTATATTAAACATATCCCAGGCATCATATCATGTCCCCAGCAGCAATATTGGTTTGTTGCTAACAGATAAGGACTTAAAAAAGGAAGTTGAAAATGTTGGTCTGCATATTTCATAATACCATTTTGCCCCATGATTTGAAATGCTGTCATACTACTAAACATACATACATACACACACACACACACGCGCGCGCGCGGGCTTCAAAAAGTTTTAGCTCTCAGGCTAGGAACAATTTACGTCTGGACAATGCCTATTGGACTTTAATGCATAAATGGTTCTGTCAAGGGCAAAAAATTGAAACAGAAAAAGACCAGAATTTTGACAGGTTGGGGGTTGCATTAGAGCAACTAGAATGGAAAGATCATGGGCTGAATCCCTGGGATAGGAGACCTAAAGAGAGGCAAAGAAGTGAAGGTTTTCATGGACCTGATATGATCTGCTCGCAGGACGTTGGTAAACCACATGCATTCAAAGTAGGCAGTTGGCTGCCATTTTTAAGCAGAGTGGTGCCAGCTTTGAGTGGGGTGGTACTATTTTAAGCCAAGGTTTGTGTTACATAAATTTGCCTTCATTTTGAAACAATTAAATCACCACTACTATCAGCACATTCTTCATCCCAATGACCTTCACTTGTAGTTTTTAAACTCTTGGAAAGGCTTTGAGCCTTATTGTGATATCAGTTCTAACTCACAGTCAACCCATAGGACACCGCAGATCAGCTCCTGGGGGTTTCCAAGCCTCTAAATCTTTATGGGACAGATGGTCTCACCTTTGTCCTGTGGAGCGGCTGATGGGTTTGAATCACTAACTTCCAGTTAGCAACAAAACCATTAACCCACTGCCTTATCGGGCCACACCGAAAGGCCCACATTCAATAGCATGAGTCAATTCTGAATCATAGGGTTTCTATAGGAAACCCTACAGGTTTCCAAGCCTGTAAATCTCTAGGGGAGCAGAAAGTCTCATCTTTTTTCCTGCGGAGTAGCTGGTAGGTTATATCTGCTGACCTTGAGAACCAGCTCAGAATGACCTATAAATTCTTTTTCTTTTTTTGATCCATAAATTCTTAAAGGCACAGTTCACAGTTAGGAATGGCTCTTGTTCATAACCTAGGTACTGACTGTCTTATCTATCTATCTGAATAAATACACACACACACACACACACATATATATATACTAGTCTCTACACTAGTCCATTGGTTTGTTTACTCATGGGAAAATAATGGTTAAAAATAAAAGCCAACTTTGGCTTTTGGGGAAAATATTAGTATCTGGGACAAACCATCCCCATTATTCTCTTTAAAATTTGGCTTTACATTCTTGACTCATATTAGATCAGATTACCAAACTTTATGAAATATTCTGTTGGCATTTTTATTGGAACTTTCTTGAATTTGTACTGTAGATTAATTTGGCACCTTTTCTGATATTGAATCTTAAACTCTAGTGTGGTGATCATTTATTTTTTTGGAAGAATTAACACCATCCCAGCTCCAAGGCAATGGGAGTTAATAACCTCCCTAATATCCAACTCCCTAGTACCCGCTATTCAGCTGCAGTTTTCCCTCACACCTTCACAGAGCATATATATTCTGTGAATGGCTGCAGCATCCCACAGAAACCCACAAAACTTTGAGGGGCCATCTCACATGGTAGTTGGTGTATTTAGCCCCTACTCTGAAGGTCAGAAAGAGGTGAGCCAAATGTAGTCTTCAGAGCCAGATGCTGCAAATGTCTTAAAGTCATCGAGGCCTTCTTTCTCCTTCCAAAGTGCAATCAGGAAATAGGGATCCCGTTGTGCCTGTGAGACAGCATGTGCAGATTGTGTTGTTGCACCATTGTGTTTCCAAGGGAAACAAAGGCAGTGGGTGGGTTCTTAGCTGGGACTAAGTTGGGACCTTAAAGATGTCATCAGGGAAACAAAGATTGTTGCTTGATTCACAGCCCTTATGAACCAAATCTTAATCCCACTTTATTGGCGTCCATTTGTAGAGAAGACTCTCCAAAATAAGATGATAGCCACCAGAGTGTAAAGTCCATAATTTTAGGATGTCACACAAGGAATTATGGCTAGAGGGTCCATAGTAGTTGCCTCTAGCTCATTTTCAATATGCTAAACTGCTTAATTTATGTATTTTTTCTAAGCCTCTGATAATTTATGTATTTTATCAACAATATTTTAAATTTATTTTTTATTAAAAGATCATTTTATTGGGGGCTCTTACAACTCTTATAACAATCATATATCAATTGTATCAAACATATTTGTACATATGTTACCATCATTCCTTTCTAGACATTTGCTTTCTATTGAGTTCTTGGTATCTGCTCCTCTTCTTATCACTTCCTCCTTCCCCACCCTCCTGACCCCTTGATAAATTATAGCTATTGCTATTTTCATTTTTTTGTTATTTTCATATTTTACACTGACTTCTGTCTCCTTTCCTCAAGGGTTTCTGTTGTTCATTCCCTTGGAGGGGCGGGGTGTGGTTAAGTGTCAATCTTTGCAAATGGGTCCCCCTTCCTCCCTCTCTTTCTCCATCTTCCTCCCTACCCTTTGGCATCGCTATTCCCATTCCTCTTCTTGGATTCCATGTCTTGTGAGCTCTTACCACTTATCTGTAGCTATGCACATGCTCCGGTCTAGGCCACAGTGAGAGGCAGCACTGAAGTCTTGATAGGGTGTGTGTGTGTGTGTGTGTGTGTGTGTGTGTGTAAAGGGCAGGTGTTTTATGTATATATTTTTAAGACCTAGGAATCTTAAATTTTCTGTTATCTAGAATGAGAATTTTAAAAATGACTTTGCCGATTGTTATTGCTGGTGAATAGGAAGTTGTTGATTTTTATTTGTTGATCTTGTGCTTAACAGTCTTGTTTATCTCTTAATAGTTTTAAGTCTACCCTGGTTTTCCCAGAATCTTCTAACATATTAATTGCAAACCAATGGCATTTACTGCCCCCTTTCCGTGTATCGTTATGGTCACAGCCAGGCTCTCCAGTCTGTGTGCAGCAGGTCAACAGCTAACAGTGCACACATTCGTTTTGATCCAAATTTCAAAGTGACTGCTTCTAAAGTTTTGCCATTAAGTATGGCTTTTAGTAGGCACACATTTCAACAAGTTAAAAATGTTTCCTTCTATTTGTAGTATGCTGATTTTTAAAAATTTGTGTTGAATATACATTCATTTTTCTAAGCTATTTTTCCTTTGAATCTCTGCTGTATTTTTATGGTCATTCTTATTTAACCTTTTGATGGTGTGAATTACATTTATAGATTTTTAAAGGTTAAACTGTCCTTTAATAATGGGAATAAATCCTACTTGACTAAATTGTATTAGGAAAAAAGTTACTGGTTTCAGCTCATATTTTATGTAGGATTCTGACATTGAGATAAATAATATTGGCCTAACTTTTATTGTTATATTAACCTCTTAGAATGAGTTGGAAAAATTTCCTTCTTTTTCTATTCCCTTGAACAGTTTAGATAATATATAGGTTATCTATTCCTTAAAGGTATGGTAAAACTCCACTGTAAATCAGCTTGCCTCAGTGTTTTCATTTTTCACTACCAATTCTATTTCCTTCACGGTAATAGATGTGTTTATGTGTTTTATTTTTGTGGAGTCAGTCTTGGTAATTTACATCGCCCCCCACATTGATCAGTCTTTAATTTATTTTCTTTAGACTGTTCTTATTCTGTAAGGCTTATCTTCAACTGTATCCTACGTAGTCTCCCAGCCTGTTTCCCTTCAATGGCTCAAAGATACTGAACTCTGTCTGACATTGACATCGATTCTTAGAAGTGAGGCGGCCTGGTGATGTAGGGGTCGTGCTTTGGACTGGGATCTGCACGGTCCGCAGTTTGCAACCACTAGCAGCAGCGAGGGAGAAAGACGGGTGCGTTCTGCTCCCGTGCACAGTTACAGTCTCCCAAACCCTCAGGAGGTCACTGAGCCAGCCTTGACTCAATGGCCGGGAGTGAGGGATTCACTCATCCATCCATCCATTCATTTACAAGTGGTGTCCTGGTGATGTCAGTGGTTTGACCACTAACCTCGAGATCAGTTGTTTGAAAGCACCAGCTTCTCCCAGGGAGAAAGGGACTTTCTACTCCTAAAGAGTTGCGGTCTCAGAAATCCACAGGGGCCATTCCACCCTCCCTAGGAGGGGTGCCACCTGTCGGAATGGATTGATTCCATGGCAGTGCATTTTTGGTTTGCGTTTAAAAACGGCTCAACTGGCCCAGAGGAAGAATTCACCAGTTTCCCTCACACTCTGTCAATGTAAGGGGCCCTGGCTGTGAAGGTGGTTATATATATGTTGGGCTGCTAGCTTCAAGGTAGCAGTTTCGCTCTGTAGAAGAAAGATGAGGCTTCCTGCTCCTCTAAAGATTTCTAGCTTCAGACACTCTGGGGAGGATGCTTACACAGCCATCCAGGGTTGCTATAAGTAAAGATGGACTTGATGGCAGTGAGTTCGGTTTTTGGTTCTGGCATCGGTTATTTATATATATTATTTATACACATATAAATGCCACGTTGCTAGACATGTTCACGCTCAGGAATGCCTCTTCCAGGTGAAATGTTTTGCCTTTTAACATTTTTCTTAAAATGTTTAACTTAAGGAAAAGGAATTTATATAAATGAAACTTAAATTCATAAAGAGGTTTAAATAAAAAACAATGCTGTCTTCATGTCGGTTTTGCCAGAAATTCAAATTGCTTAAGAATATTTGTTTCAGCTACATTTCCCTGAAGTGTCTTCACCCATATCTTAACCTTTAGCTTTTTGTGTCTTTACCTTGTATGTGAGGCTCATAGACACCATCTAAGTAGATTAAAATACCTCTAACGTGAGCATTTCTGGGTTTTGTTCTTTCATTTTGTTTTGTTTAACTGATGAGTGCATTGGTGTGGCTTTTGAACTTACTGTTTTCATTCCGGTGCTTTGTTTATTATGGCTTCCTGTGTTTTATTTCCCTTCCTGTGTTTGGTCTTCTGTTTGGTTACAAGTGCCTTCTGTGTGCCCTGTGTTCTTCCTTCAAGGATCGGATGCCATTCACTCTATTGTTGCTGTCTTCATGGATCCCCTTGAAATGTTATCATGTGCACCCCCTGTCCGGCTCCAGAGTGGGGAAAACACCAGCAGACCCAACCATTTCACAGCCAGTCCACCTCTGAACCAAGATTTCAAGTCCTAGAAACCTTTGTTCTCAACTCGGCATGCACGCTGCCAATTCTGGGAAAACCGGAATGAGTCTGCTTGATACCACCTGCTCCACAAGAAATTATTATTATAAGTCAATCGGTTTCTTGGTCATACCAGGTGAGGTAGTGCATGAACTTGCTGGGTTGAAAGTTCACTGGGACTGTATTTCTATTGCTGTGTTACAAATGACTGCAAATGTAGCAGCTTAAAACAACACCCATTTATTAACTACTAGTCCAGTAGGTCAGGGGTCTAAGTGGGCTTAACTGAGTTCTCTGTTTAGGTCTGGCAAGGCTGAAATCAAAGTGTTAGACACACCGGGCTACTATTTGGAGACTCCAGGCAAGAATCCACTTCCAAATTCAATCAGGGTGTTAGGAGAATCCCTTTCCTTGAGGTCATAGGCCTGAAACTTTTCTTCTCTTGTGGACTGTCTGCCTGGGGCCACTCTGAGTCCCTCAGTGCCACTCCCAGGTATCTTACACCTGACCTTCTCCACCTTCAAGACAACAGTGGAGCACCAACACCTCCTCTTCACTGTCAATCTCCATATTTTCTTTATGCAACTAGTCAGAGCAAATAGGTTTCTACTTACATATTTATTTGTTTATTTAAATAACACCTTATTGTGGGGTTCTTATAGCTCTTATAAGAATCCATATAGTTGTATCAAGCATATTTTTACATATGTTGCTATCATTGTTTTATAAACATTTACTTTCTGAGTCCTTGATATCAGCTACTCTTTTTTCCCTTCCTTCTCTCCCTCCACTCTCATGGTCCCTTGATAAATTATTTTTATATCTTTTTTTTGGGGGGGGGGACACCACTGCCCTCTGGTGGTCATGGGAGCTACCCAGCCTTGCTCCTGGATACCCGCTGCTGGATTTGAACTGGCAAGCCCATGGGCCACAGTCCCGCACTCAACCACTACACCACCACTACACCACCATGGTTCAGCCCTATTTTTATATCTGAACACTGACTGCTGTCTCACTTCCCTCATGGTTTCTGTTGTTCTCCCCCTAAGTGTGTGTGTGTGGTTATGTGTCCTTCATTGTGATTGGTTCCCTCTCCCCACATGCCTCCTCCCTGCCTGGTATCACTGCTCCCATTTCTGTTCCTGAGGGTTTATCTGACCTGGATTCTCTGTGTCAGGAGCTCTTTCTTCTCTGTACCCATGTACATGCTCTGATTTAGCCTGATGTGAAAGGCAGGGGTCATAATAGTGAGGGGTGAGGAAGCCTCAAGGAACCAGAGGAACATTGTGTGTTTCATCAGTGCTATATTGTACCCTGGTTGATTCATCCTTTTCTTGTGACTCTTCTGTGAGGGGATGCCCCATTGTCTACAGATGGGTTTTGGGTTTCCACTCCAACCCCATTTGTTCTCAGCAATATGTTTGTTTGTTTGTTTTGGGTCTTCGGATGCCTGTTACCTGATTCTTTCAACACCTCATGATTGCACACGCTGGTGGGCATCTTCCATGTGGGTTTGCTGCTGCTCTGTTAGATGGGCATGTGTTTAACTTCAAGCTTTTAAGACTCCAGATGCTACATCTTTCTTCATCTTTCCTCACCACATTTGCTTGTGCACCCATTTTGTCTTCAGCAATTGTGCTGGGAGGGTGAGTATCCCAGAATGCTAGGTTGTTAGAATAAAGGATTCTTGCATTGAGGGAGGGCTTGAGCAGAGACCCAAAATGTATCTGCTATCTCAGTATGTTGCCATATAAAAATATGTACCATGCCAATATCTCTATTTTTAAGAATGAATATATTTACTGACGTGCACAATTATGTTTATAGCTCTATCCATAGCTGAGAAACAGGTTTTAAAACAGAGCCTTGAACTAATACTCATACTGGACCCCCCCCTTGCTGGTAATTTGCATTTCCATCTCAGATATTCTGAATTGGAAGCGACATTTTAACAAAAGACCAATATAGGTATAAGAATTACCTGGAGACTTCCTTAAAAAGTAGTTCTGATTCAGTATACCTGGGGTGAAAATACAAGTTCTCAATAGGTGGTTGAACTGGAAGGAACCCTTGGAAGGCCTTGTTTTAAAGGCCCACTGGACCTTTAGACCTATCTGGACCATTCATTAATAATGTAGGGTCAACTGATAAGTAACCTTAATTCAACTGCAAAGCCCTTACCTGTATTGGGTAGTAAATCTTTATCTGAGTTAGTGTTTGATTAAATAACCAGGGGACGGGGAGTCTCGAGTGACCCTCTAAGGATTCCTCTAACCATGTGATGTTAAGAACCAGCCTCCGCTGATCTGGAGAAGGAAACTGTCGGCATTGTGCTGTTTCTGAGAAAGAAGAGCACAGTGTTGTTCACAATTTCAGTCTGATGATCTTCTGTTGGGCATCATGCATCAGGCAGGAACATGGCTCTTGCCACAAATGGAAAAACACCACAACCTTGCCCCTAGTTCAGTGGACAATGGGCTAATCTTGTTGCATGTTTTCTTCATCTGTACAAAGGGAACAATATCACCAGATTGGTTTTAACTTGAGAAGCCTGAAGAAACTCCATGTTCTCAGAATTTCGTTTGGAAACAGTTTGTTTTGATGGGGGGATGAAAAGGCCGAGTCTCACATCTTCAGCCCCTCTTGTGATTTCTGGGCTGCGATCGTTGCTAGGGCAGATCCCCAGATGAATCTCCTTTAGCCTGTCTGGGTGGAGTCGAACCAACAACCTTTGGATTAGCAGCCGAGTGCTCAACCAGGTGTCACCGGGATGCCCATAAAAGATGGGAGGGCTAAAACCGTTTAGACTCATAATAAGTTCCTTTTTGCTAGGTGTTTATATCACGAGGGAGTGGTAAAAATAGTTATAGAGATTATCTTGTCTGTGCAACTCAAAGTAATACTTGGGTTGGCGAAAACAGATCAAATGAAATCTAAATAGCACATTGTACCATACTCTGAATCAATGTGTTCCTAACATCACAATGAATGGCAGCTGAAAGAACATGTGAGAGATGATGTCTGCAAGCCCCTGCTCAAAGTAGGTTTCTCTCCAACTTGCTAGCTCGCCCTGGGGATGTCATTAGTGGTGCGAATGTTGTCCCCTTAGGAAGCTCTGTCTGTCATTCCCATCTGCATTGGGAGCATTGGTGCAGGAGGAGGACTGCTTCTATTAGGGAGCCTCAGTGTCCCCATCTGCACAACAGTGGGAGCTTCAGGATGCATATCTGAGGGTCCAGCACTTGGTTCAGTGCCCAGGATGTAGCAACCCCCTGACAAATGTTAGCTATGACTCTCCTTATGACTCATTTTCTCCACCCTGCCTCCTCCAACTGTTCCTCCCAGGCACCCTCCGTTCCAATCCTCCATTTGACATTCTCTGGTTTTATAAATACCTAGTTCCTTGAAGGAATTTGTAGTCTGCAGGAAGGTGGGCATATGCATAACCTACCCATTTGCTGCATGGTTAAGTGTTGTTGTGTAGGACATGGTGTGTGTGTGTGTGTGTGTGTGTGTGTGTGTGTGGTGGGAGGGGGAATGGAAGAGGGCGGGGGGCGGTGGTGGTCACATGTGGCTGTCTGAGAGGGGTGGAAGACTCGGGGTAGAGAGGCAAAGGAATGGCGGGCCCGTTGGAGGGAGCAGAGGAAGGAGATGCCTGGAGTTTTGGTTTTGAATTTAGAGGCTCCCAGGAGAGGGAGACAACAGAGGGCCACCCCTGTAAATGCAGTGAGAGAACATAATTCTATTCCTGATCGGTGCTCCAAGAACACCAGCTCCCTTGGTCAAAGGCTCCCGTCAGGTGCCAGCCTTTCCCTGGGGGCCAAGAATGAAATAAGCTGAGTTCCCTGAGCCTTTGGCTGAGTGTTCTCTCTCCTATGAATCTCACTTGGTTTTCAGCTTCACTGAATTTTAATCAAAGACCATTGTGAGAAGTGCTCATGACCCCGGGGGACCTCTGATGGATAAAATCATCAAGTGGGGGGGGGGTAGAGCTGCTCCCCTGGAGGAAGCAGGAGAGCAGGCTATTGCCAACACCAGCAGACTGGCTGCCACGGTGCAGAAGGGTCCTCTTCCTGGCCACCAAGGGACCACGGGATTTTTAGGGGACCCCTGGAAGGCTGGCCCCACTTCCCTGCCTCACCTTTCTGAGGGTGAGACTGAACCCAGAGTGGTTTGCAGGGAATGGCCAGGCGTTGCCCTGTTTGAGACCTCTGTTTGAGTTGTGAGGGCTCACCTCAGAAATCCAAAATCCTTCATCTTCTGAAGCCAGAACAAAAGACCCAGCCTCAGGAAAGACCAAGTCAGTTGAAGACCTGGGGGCCAGGGGAGGACATCTTTCAAGGCAGGAGTTGATCTCAATAGCTTCGCCATTCCCTGAGAGCCTGCCTCGTGCTGGGTGCTTCACCATATATAACTAGAACCCTCATTTTATAGATGGGGAGACTGAGGCCCCATGAGTGGAAGCAGCGTTCAGACATCACAAGGTATGCAATGTGTGCAATGGCTTCTTAGGAAGGCACTAAATCTGTCATGTTTATCCATGTGACTCATCTGTGAATGTTTCAGCTGGCACTTCTAAAAGATAACAACTTTTAAAGTAAAATATCTTTGTCATGCCTAATTCCTAAGAAATTAACACTAATTCCTACAATAATCAAAACACTGTGATTCTGGTATCAGGGTAAACATGTAGACCAGCGGCATAGAATTAAGAGTTGGAAATAAGTCTTATTCTATGGCCACATCCATGCAGCAGGCAGGGAATCTCCTTCCTCCCACTGTCCACATGCAGAAAAATGAAGTTGGGCCTCAACCCACAAAGGGATTATTGATATAAATATCAGTTAAAATGACAACAATTTTAGAAGAAAACAAAGGACCTTGTATTTGGCAATGAAGTCTTAAATATAACATCAAAAGCACAACCACAAAGAAGATGAATTCAACTTCATCAAAATTACAAGCTTTTGGGCATCAAAGGATGTTATCAAGGAAGTAAAATGATACCTGACAGAATGGGAGGAAATATTTGGGAATCATATATCCGATTAGAGCCTCATATCCAGAACATATAAAAAGCTTCTGCAAGTCACAACAAAGACAACTCAATTAAAAAAGGGACATCACTTGATCTTCTTTTTTTGACATGTTTTAAAGTTTCAGTTTTTACTATTTTCTGCTTTCTTCTTGATGGAGGGTTTTCTATATTTTGTCTTCTCATTGTTGTTGGTTTGCTTGCTTCCTATCTGTGTTTTGTATGATTTTTCTGGTTATGAAATCCAGGATAGGTTGATCTATAGGGACAGTAAGTGATTGATAATTGTCTAGGGGCCTGCCAGGAGAGAATGAGGACAATGGTGAGTTAACATCAATGAGAACCAGAAGAAAATGTTCTGGAACTCATTGTGGTGATAATCACACAAATGTTAATAAGCTAGAATGATTAAATTGTATGACATGTGAAGTATATGCTAATAAAATTATTATGATTTACTAATCATTTTGTTGGGGGACTCTTACAAATCGTGTAACAATCCATCCTTCAATTGTACTTAGCACACTTGTACATATGTTGCCATCAACATTTCCAAGACATTTTCTTTCTACTTGAGCCCTTGTTTGGTATCAGCTCTTCTTTTCTCCCTTCCCTCCTCCATCCTCCCACCTTTTAATTCCTTGATCAATTACATATTATCATCATTATTTTGTATCTTACACCATCCGTTGCCTCCCTTCATCCACACTTCTATTATTTGTCCTCCTTGTGAGGGGTGGGAGTTATATATCACCCTCGTGCTCAGTACCACCTTCCCCTCTCCCTTCCACACCTTTCACCCCTTCCCACTTCCCTCATGGTATTGCTACTCCCACTACTGTTCTTGAGGACTTTACCTGCCCTGGATTCCATGTGTCAAGCTCTTATCTGTACTAGCATGTGTCCTCTGGTCTAGCTGGAATTGTAAGGGAGAACTGGGGTCATGGTAGTGGGGAGTGGAGGAGAATAAAATTATTTTTAAACAAGGGGAGAAATGAGTTGACTATAGAAGTCACAAAAGCAGGTGTACAAATGGTCAAGCCATTACTTATTAGGGAAATGAAAATCAAAACCACAAGATACTACTTCAAGCTCACTAGGAGAATTATTATTGGAAAGGTGGAAAATAACAAGTGTTGGTGAGTTTGTGGAGAAGTTGGAACCTTTGCCCATTGCTGGTAGGAATATAGAACGATTTAGCTGCTCTAGAAAATAGCTAGACTGTTCCTCAAAAAGTTAAAATTATACATCACTACGAATGAGGGGCAGAACAGGGTGGTGACTCAAGGTCCATTTATGGGCATTGGACAATCCCTTACAGAAGAGTCGTGGGGAGGAGAAGAGCCAGTCGGGGTGTAGTGAAGTACCATTAATCATACAATTTTCCTCTAAATCTTGAAGGCTTCCTCCCCCCAACTATCATGATCCCAATTCTACCTTACAAATTCAGCTGGACTGGAAGAGGTACACTGGTACAGATGGGAATTGGAAATATGTGGAATCCAGGACAGATGAACCCCTCAGGACCAGTAGTGAGAGTGGAGTTACCAGATGGATAGAGGGAAGGTTGGGTAGAGAGAGGGAGCCAATTACAAAGATCTACACATAACCTTGTATCTATCTGGACGATGGACATTGGAAAAGAGGGCAAGGAGAGATATTGGGTAGAGGAAGATATGACAAAATAATTTATAAAGTATTGAGGGTTGGTGGGGGAGAGGGAGAGGAAAGGATGAAAAGCTGATATCAAGGGTTCCAGTCAAAAAGCAGATGTTTGGAGAATGATGATGGCAGCAGGCATGCGAAAGGGCTTGGCACAGTATGTGTATGTATGGATTGTGATAGGCGGTGTCTGAGCCCCCAGCAAAATGACTAAAATAGATAAATAAAATCACATACAAGTAAAAAAAAAGCTAAAATTAGAGCTACCGCTAGACCCCTCAATTTCATTCCTAATTGAAAACAGATATTCAAACAAAAACTTGTATACCAATACTCATTTTAGCATTACTTACAATAGTCAAAAGGTGGAAAAAACCCCACATGGCTATCCACTAATGAATAAATAAACAAAGCATGGTAGATACATACAGTAGACTATTACTTAGCTGTAAAGAGATATGAAGCTCTGATATTAGAATGTACCTTGAACATTATCCTGAGTGGAGTAAGTCAGGTACAAAAGAGTAAATATTGCATGATTCCACTTATGTGAGATAGCTAAAAGAGGCAAGTGCTTAGGTATAGATAGAAAGTAGATCGGAGGTTACCAGGAACCGGGTTAAAAAAATAAATGGGGATGGGGTGGGGAATGGGGAGTTATTGCTTAATGGGTACAGGGTTTCTACATGGGGTGATGAAAAAATTTTGTAAATAAGTGATTATTGTACATCATTATGAATATAATGAAATTTACTGTACATGTTAAAATAGCAAATTTTATGTTATATACATTTTATTACCATGGGGGGGGGGACAACAAAAAAATCAATTTGGAGGGAGAGCTGTAGTGGAAGAATGGTGGGAATTAATAGTGCTTAATATGGGCACACATGGGATGCCTTCTTATACATTAGCCACCTATCACTAGCTCCTAGAGAAGCAAAGGTTCGACTTTCCACAGCAGGTCTTAGGCTCTCATTCCTGGTCTTTGACATCACGGTGTACCCAGAATGAGACTCACACTCTGCAGCATCTGATCTGAAGCCATCACTAGCTTCAAGCTCCAAAGTGTCTCCTCAGTGAGACCCTCCCACTGCCCAAAACTCCCATTCTCCATCCATCTGGATCTTTGTACATGTCCACTCTTGGTCTTCAGTGTCTCTATCTCTCCCAAAATTAGGTGGTGACGGTGTTTTGTGTTAGTCTGGGTTGACTAGAGAGACAAATTTACAGACACTCATATGTGTATAAGAAAGAGCTTTATATACAAGAGCAATTACATATTGAGAAAACATCCCAGCCCAGTCCAGATCAAGTCCATACATCCGATATTAGTCCATATGTCCAATACCAATCTATAAAGGTTCTCTTTACATTAATGAAACA